>WOVY01014016.1:0-142571 GCA_013436015.1 Rhipicephalus annulatus
GACAATAAAAAAACCGCTGAAGAATCTGCGTTGTGATAGCGGATGAAAAACAATCAAAGGGTCCTTTTACCAACTATTTCATAACTGCCATGAGCTGCAAGTGACAGTTGTTGGCAATTTTTTTTCGAACTCTCCGATTTTTTTTTTTCAGCTGCTTTAGTTTTGCCAGAAACTCCAGAGCTACTAGCACCTCCCAACTGGGGTAACTAAGCAAGCATAGCAAACACGCGTAAATAATTCCTACAATTTTTTCCACAGCTCCTCACAGCCTCGTCACCAAATCGATATAAAGGGCCTTAACTTAGAGTGATGCCGTTGCTCCAGCGTAACAGTGGCACTGCACGCGCGGTATGAAGCTAGCACTTTCGCTAGCTCTACTTGATGGGGCCGATACACGTACGAGATTACGGTTCCTAAAAGCCGCTGTTCGTTGAGCGGCCCGCCATTTCTGTGGGGAATACTAATCGGGACACTTCACGCCCCGCAAATATCCAGCGGACCGAGTTCTAGACACACCCAACACCGAAGTGGCCGACCGCTGCGACTAATGACAACACAAATCTTGCGCGCAATCAAGCGGCGCGACCCCAGCGCCGCCCGGGACACCACGACACCCCGGCGGTTCGTGAGTAGCGCTTTGACAGCTCTCGGAGGCATCGACGGTGCGTGCAACGCGTGCGCACACATACTCACACTGTTGTGCGTATGGACTCCAGCAAAAAAATAGGCCGCGTAGAGAAAGCGCGCCAGCAGCGGGACGGCCACGAGAGGCGAGGGCGCCGACTGCGGGCAGACTGCGTGGAGCCGACCGTCGAGCGTGCGCTATCAGCACGCAAGCGACACCGTTATCGCACGCGGCCGCAGATAGGGGAGAGACATCCTGGAGTCACGTTGCTCCAATGTCCCTGCCGATAGGCGATCGTCCATCGCGACGAGAATTCGCCCAAAGATCCCAGGCTCGATTTCGAAACTTGGAACGGAGAGGCGCGCGCGTCGCGAAATCCATCCCTCCCCCGGTGCCCTCTCTCCGATGCGGACCAGCGCGGTGCGGGCCGTGCAGATTGGATTGGATTGGATAAACTTTTATTTGGTCCTCCAAAACACAGATCACTGTGTGGCGGGCAGCTCCCACGTGGGGACTGAGATGTTAAGCTCCGTGCAGAGAGAACGTGGTATAAAATAAGGGACCAGTGAAGGGGACGCGGACGAACACGCCGGAACGCCAAGTGGGGCCCGAACTTCACATTTCGCCGTGAAGGAAGCCAGATTCCCCCGACTGAGTGCGCGCGCAAGAACCTCATTGGCTGGAGCAATGGGCGGGGGCCCAATAGTGAAGTTTAACGAAACAAAAAGCCAGGTTGTGGGCCAATCACAAACCTTTTTTCTGTGCGGATAGCTGGACGAATACGCCCCCCACATTCTGAGCCCGTGAGGAATGCCACCTACAGTAGGAAAAATCGGGCACCATTTGTGGGTGCACTCAGGTGTCTAAATAACGTTTCCGAGCGTTTCCACAGCAGGAAATCTTATAAAATTGGCTGTAAATCTATGAAAAAGTCATTCCGTGATGAATACTGGTGCGCACGTTTTGGTGTCCGTCACGTGGACAGTTTTGACGTTGCCATGGAAATATGGAGACTTATCGTGAACGGTTCGAAGCGTTTTGTAGACCGTTGCTACATCATCATTACTTCACTGATAAGGCTATGATTGACTAGCATGCCACACCTTTAAGCTGCATTTAGACGGCTGCTTTGAGAGCTGGGCTGTCACCGGTAGTAGTGCCGAGCACTTTATGCTTTCATTGAGTTCGTGTCTCGATAATGCAATTCCCTCAGGAAACAGGGCCACGCGCCTCTTCCTCAAAGAAAGATGCTCTAAGGTTCGTAGCTCCGGCGTTTAATAAAACACAGCTCTAAGCGTATATGAAAACGGCAAGCAGTTCACAGCAGCCAGTTCTGACGTGCCTTCGTAGCTTTAACTAGAACCGAAATAAAATGAAGCGCACGCAGTGGCGGTAAGCTCGTGTTGCCTGCGGCGGACTCGGTGTGTTCGAGAGCTGCCTCGCCTAATGGTTTAAGTGACTCACCTATAGGGCCACACACTACCATTTTCCCGATTTCGTGGGTCCACATGTTTCAGGATATTCACATTCTCTGTCTAGGGCTGTGAAAAGGGAGCTCAAGATGATGCCAAGTTACGTGCCGAAAGCGCAGCTTGGCAGCTTGTAGCTTTATATAACAGCTGGCACACAGCATAAAGCTTTGTGCATCCTGTCACACAAACGAAGAAAAAAAACATCGCAGTAAATTCGCTTTACCCGTGCTCCCTATTCACATTGCATTTCACTTTCCCCCCGAGTTTATGCTCGTTGTTCCATACTCATTCATTGCTTTGATTACGTGAGATATTGTAATAAGAAAGAGGTGTTGGAGCGAGAATGAAGCTCTGAAAAAATGTAACATCAGCCAAAACGTTTGCGTCACCCATTCGTTTGTAGAACGCACATTAGTATTCGCCCTTTTTTACGCCCACTGTTCGTGATCACTCGAGTTTCAGCTACGCTCCTTGTGTATAGAATATTGATGTATCGTTATATCTTCTAAATCACTTAGTTAACGTGCTGAAATAATTGTCGCTATCGAAACTGCACTTTAGCAACTGCTGTGCCTTCCATGTAATGGAGGTGCTTGTATGCTTTCACTGGCAGCTAGACGCTATGGCGAAATGATAACTGCAATATCACTGCTGTATAAATGCGTGTAAGTGCGAGTTTGTACTGTTTTTATGTTCACATTAGGTACTTGTCGCTTCACTGAACGTCTAGGCCACCATATTCATTCCGTCGGGCGCATTTAACTGTACAGCACTCTTATTACTGTTGTGAGTGAAGTGCGCGAGTCAAGTGACTTTCAAATTTGGCGCGTAAGATGAACTACTGACAATGTGTGCAAGATGGCGTATTGCGCCAGTGCGGCGAACACTGGCGATTGGAAAAAGAAGAAAAATTCAAGGAAATGGGAGAAAAATCCAGAGCCAGGGCATCGAAGAACGAAGAAGAAGAGATTCGGGCTCGTGCTTGGGAGAAGACGGCTAGGGTGCGGCGTGCGAGCTCGTCGGGTGCGAGTACCCACCTGGGCGTCAGGGCATCCACCTAGCTGGCGCCTGTTTCCACGGGGTCCTGGTGACCATTCAACCGCAGCGACTATTGGCGAGCCCTTGGCAAGACCTTGATCTGATGTTCGAGCTGAAGACAGCGCAGCAGATGACGTCTACCGGGAGCGGGAGCAAGCCGTCGGGCTACGGGCCCGAGCTTATGCACTCTCACCACGGCAGCCTCCCCACTGGACTATTGAAGGGCGTGAACCGCTGGTGAGCCGTATCCGTCTTCTTTCGCGTCCGGACTCAAACACGAGGACTTTAACGAAAAGGACTGTCTAGACTCTTAGAGGTTTCCGCTCGCTAACGAACTGACAGTGCTAATTAGTTAACATTTTTCTGATCTTAGTATTTTCCTTTTTGTGTTTTTTTGTGAGTTTGTGAAAGTATAATTTTTTTTTGCAAATCAAACGCTCACTTCCTTTTCTCGTGAGAGAATAACGTTTCACAGCTAGCTCGACGGGCTTTATTTACTGAACCTGTCACAAATTGGCGTCCGCTACGACAGGACGTGAGTGTTTGCCACTAAAAAGTAAAATGGGCTCGCGAGAGTTGATGGCGCTGGCAGAACGCATGGGGTTGGAGGGAGCAGAATTGCAGGCTTGGTTTGACGCACGAGAAGCGCGTGAGCGCGATGAACGAGCCGCGGAGAGAGACGCGAAGAAAGAACAGTTGGAGCTGGAAGGCCGCAATTTACAGCTACGTCTTGAAGTAGCAAAAACGGAGAACCAAACCCGAGAAGCAAGCCAGCGACACTTGGAAGTAGAAGAGAGGACACTGCAACTGCGCCTGAGAGTAGCTGAGGCCGGTGTCGGTCAGCCTACGGTGGCTGACACGGGCAACCAAAGGAACGCGCCTATGGTAGTGAACCCGCATAACTTTATACCCGTTTTCAACGAGGACAGAGACGACCTTGATGCCTACCTGAAAAGGTTTGAGAGAGTGGCGACAGGTCAAGATTGGCCACGGGAAAAGTGGGCCACGGCTCTTAGTTTGTGCCTTGGCGGAGAGGCTCTGAAGGTATTTGGACGGTTGTCACCGAACGATTCCCTGTCATACGACGAAGTCAAATTGGCACTGCTCCAGCGTTTTCGCTTCACGGCTGATGGCTACCGTGAGAAATTCCGGAAAAGCAAGCCTGAAGACGGCGAAACTGGAAAACAGTATGCCACGAGACTCCAAAGTTACTTTGACAGGTGGATAGAAATGTCTCAGACAGAGAGGAATTTCGATTCAGTCCGTGACTTGATTGTAGCCGAACAATTCATGGCGAACTGCAGTAGTCAGCTGGCGCTCTTCTTACGGGAGAAGAACTGCAAGACTCTGGAAACCATGGCAGAGGCAGCTGATATATATATAGAGGCAAAGAGATTGAAGAACTTATTAATAGTTCAGAATAAGAGTGAGGACACAACTGGGAAGGCTAAATTGATTTCAAGCCCAAGAGCAGAGATGCAATGTTTTGTTTGTGGCCGTAAGGGGCACAAGGCTTCTGACTGTCGAAGTAAACCTAAACAAGTATTTTGTACAAACTGCCGTAAGTGGGGGCATGATGTGAAGGGCTGTCAGAAAATGACTGGCACTTCGAAATCAACTACATCATGTTTAATGCTACCCAAAGAAGAGACCGGTCCACAACAATCCATGATTGATGGCGACGACTCGGACCGAGATGACAATGTTATGGGCACGGTGAAGACGCAAGCGCAATGTAAGAAACGTCCCATGCCAGTGTTACCAGGGGAAGTGAATGGACAAATTGTTCGAGTCCTAAGGGACACCGGAAGCAACACGTTGGTAGTACGCCGGTCATTAGTACCTGATGAAGCACTAACTGGCACTACCGCGACGTTGTGGTTGGCTGATGGCAGCACCATCGTAGCCCCTGAGGCGGAGATACGTATCAGATCTCCATACTTTTCCGGCGTGGCCATCGTCAAGTGTATGCCGTCGCCACTGTATGACGTCATAGTTGGGAACGTACCGGGGGCCCGTGACGCCAATGACCCCGACGTTTCGCGGAAACTTTCTCAAGATCAATTCATTAAGAAAAAGTTCATTCTGCGGACGAAGGTAACCACCCAAATTCTCAACTGGTTGGTGCCGCACGTCTCAATAGTTCGCGAAGGGCCATCTCTGTTGGGCTCCCTGGCCAGATGTCTCGCAAAATGTTTCGCGAAGAACAAGAAAAAGACCAGACGCTTGACATATGCAGAGCCAGAGTGGGTAAGAAGTTTGTTAGAAAGGGCTCGACATCTTTTTCTTTCGTAGCCAAGAATGGTATTCTTTACCGACAATACTTCCTGTCCCCTGGTAAGATCATTGAACAAGCCATAGTCCCGAAGTCCCTGAGAGGCCAAGTGTTACGTTTGGCTCATGAAAATGTCATGTCAGGTCATCAGGGTGTCAAAAAAAACAATAAATCGAGAGGGAATGCTTAGCGTTGGTCTGGGCGATAGAAAAGTATCATGTTTTTCTGTACGGAACGTCATTTGTCGTACAGACCGATCACCAACCACTGCAGTATCTCTTAAGGGCAAAACACCTGAACAGTAGGGTATTACGGTGGAGCCTCGCGTTACAAGAATATTCATTCCGAGTCGAGCACATTAGAGGCTCTGAAAATGTCGGCGCAGATTATATGAGCCGGTTGTGAATTTTTACGTTTTCTCGAGACAAGCGACTACTTCAAGTTGTTTGTTTGTTAAGGACATCTTGTGAATGGACGACGCGTGGTGACTTCTCGCGCACTGAACTGCAGTTTATTTTTCTTCGCAAAAGAACTTTTCAAAGGGGGGACTCTTGTTGTGAGTGAAGTGCGCGAGTCAAGTGACTTTCAAATTTGGCGCGTAAGATGAACTACTGACAATGTGTGCAAGATGGCGTATTGCGCCAGTGCGGCGAACACTGGCGATTGGAAAAAGAAGAAAAATTCAAGGAAATGGGTAAGAAAAATCCAGAGCCAGGGCATCGAAGAACGAAGAAGAAGAGATTCGGGCTCGTGCTTGGGAGAAGACGGCTAGGGTGCGGCGTGCGAGCTCGTCGGGTGCGAGTACCACCTGGGCGTCAGGGCATCCACCTAGCTGGCGCCTGTTTCCACGGGGTCCTGGTGACCATTCAACCGCAGCGACTATTGGCGAGCCCTTGGCAAGACCTTGATCTGATGTTCGAGCTGAAGACAGCGCAGCAGATGACGTCTACCGGGAGCGGGAGCAAGCCGTCGGGCTACGGGCCCGAGCTTATGCACTCTCACCACGGCAGCCTCCCCACTGGACTATTGAAGGGCGTGAACCGCTGGTGAGCCGTATCCGTCTTCTTTCGCGTCCGGACTCAAACACGAGGACTTTAACGAAAAGGACTGTCTAGACTCTTAGAGGTTTCCGCTCGCTAACGAACTGACAGTGCTAATTAGTTAACATTTTTCTGATCTTAGTATTTTCCTTTTTGTGTTTTTTTTGTGAGTTTGTGAAAGTATAATTTTTTTTTGCAAATCAAACGCTCACTTCCTTTTCTCGTGAGAGAATAACGTTTCACAGCTAGCTCGACGGGCTTTATTTACTGAACCTGTCACAATTACAGGCTTGTTTGTGCATTGACTCCGCATCACGCTGATTTTACGCTAGGCTATGGATTTTCGAGTGAATAGAATTTAATTTGTGATGAACAGGGCTTGTGTAACTCAATAAATCCTAGAATATCTTGTGCTTTCAGTGCGTGAAAATCTACAAGAGAGTTGAGTAAGATGCTCGAGTGTGCTAGCTCAAGTTGATATTGGTGGTTTCACTAAAACAAACCCTTTCTCTATTTCTAAGGTACAACTGACCACTATACAATACAGCCTTACAGCGAGATAACTGGCCCCAGTGTTGGCCCCGCCGCGATGGTCCAGTGGCTAAGGCACTAGGCTGCTGACCCGAATGTCGCGGGTTCGAATCCCGGCTGCAGCGGCTGCATTTCCGATGGAGGCGGAAATGTTTGTAGGCCCGTGGACTCAGATTTGGGTGCACGTTAAAAAACCCCAGGTTGTCGAAATTTCCGGAGCCCTCCACTACGCCATCTCTCATAATCATGGTAGTTTTGGGACGTTAAACCCCACATATCAATCAAACTGGCCCCACTGTTGGATGAAAATGTCACAACAAAGACGAATATTTTCAATCATCAGTGCTGCATTTGGGGTTAGCAAGCAAAAAGGTCGACTCCCAGATGCC
The DNA here is from genome assembly GCA_013436015.1 of Rhipicephalus annulatus. Lineage (NCBI taxonomy): Eukaryota > Metazoa > Arthropoda > Arachnida > Ixodida > Ixodidae > Rhipicephalus > Rhipicephalus annulatus. The sequence continues at coordinate 7,371 of WOVY01014016.1, forward strand.
AGTTCCCTATAATGCAAGATCCACTTCGGAAATGTCCAATGGCTGGCTTGATGCACCGTGTTTCTTAATCTCAGCAGATGTTTTATTGCCAACAAATATTTACAGCTCAGGTTATCAGATAGCAGTATACATCATGCGCCACTGCCCGTGCATAGTTTCAGAGTAATGCCACACGCAGGCCTCCGAAACTCAATGGTTTATTTCAAGTGAGTTAAAATCCAGCGTAAGTTTTAGCTTTTTGTGTGCTCAAATAATGCCATAACTTGTAGGTTAACTCCCTTCGCGAGAGCACCTCATTCAGGTTAGATGAATCGTAGCAAATATGGCACTTGCCATTTTGTTCACAGTGAACAATTACTGGTGCTCACCTGTCGGCCGCACATGTCAGAAAATCCGGATATACGAATCGCATTGCTCCAAGATCCTGTAATGGAAAGCTTGACTAAAAACTCTTTTGTTGTAGTTAAAGGCGTGTGATACATCTAGCAAGATCCGGTTACTGCGAAAAACTGCGGGTATTTTCCCTGGAATGCTACCAAATGCCGCATCTTGCATGAAGGTTCTAAGGATTAGGCCATCGAATTTTTTCAGCGACTAATATATGACGCCACTTTCTTTTTTAATATTGAGCCCAATTTAGGTCTTCGAGTGGTACAACGAGCCAGTCGCAGTACGAGCTTACGAGTCCTTATTTTGTGGCCGATTCTGTTGACCCTATTCACATCATTTTTTATCACGCGTACCACCGAGTGAAAAATACAAACATGACAAACAAAACCTTGAAGTAACGCGAGTGAGTTTTCCAATGACCAACACTAATGAGGGCAAGAGCTCAAAATAATTCTAAGAAAACGCACAGAAATCTTGTTTGAAACATGCTTATTTAACATTGTAACTTTCTTGTCAATTGTCATAGCGCCACTGGTGAATATATGTACTACATGCATGATTCCGGTGCCTCTTAGTAGTACGCGAAGAACTAGACCCCTTTGACAGGGCCAATTCTCTTGGTCGTTCTGCCAGTTAATCCCACACAATGATGTCACAATAAAACGCTCGCGCACACCTTAGCTTTCCCTCTCTTTCTCTCCAAGTTTCTACATCCAAGCTGGGGGTGTCGACGTATCGCTCCAAGCACTTGCCAAGTGCGGATGCTAGATAGAAATGAGTATGTCTATAGTCTAGTCGTAAACGCAAGGTGCTACGAGGAAAAGCATCTGCGAATGCCGTGGTCCAGTGAGGCACTCGGTACGTCGACAATATTTCGATCCCATAATCATTGACGGTAAACGTTCACAAGGGGCCCGGTAAAGCCGCACACCTCGATGCAAGTGCTCCCAAAGATACCCTACCAACAGGTGTCCATATTTCATCCCATCGTGAGTTTTGTGAGCATGGTAGCATCCCACAGCGATGACACTGGTGAAAAATGACCGCATTGAATGAGCAAAATAATAATTAGTGGTTATATCTCGTGAACACCTCTAATATTCCGCAATTGATTCGCAGGGAAGAACGTTCTACCACCAAAAGCGTTAGTAAGAACAAGTGTCGACAAGACATCAGCGTACTAAGGTCGCCAGCCGATTAGGAAGAAAATTCTTACGAAAAAAAAGCTTCGTGAATTTCTGTTCCAAAGCCAGTATTCACAAAGCTTATCTTACGTAAGATTTTTTGCGCGAAGGGGGCCGCTTGAGTGCACGCTACCAATGACAGCAATTTTCATGACTAGGCTGACATCGCGAAGGTGATGGCCAGTCACGAACGTCACTTGCGTAACCGAAGATGCGCATCATCTGTGACCGGAAAAACGAAAGTCTGATCAGTACGGTAATCCAGACGTGGCCTTTGTTAAGTGACAGAGGAGTGATTACTGTCTCTCGCATTCAACCACCGGTGAGAAGCACATTGATCTTGTAAATGCACGAGTGGATTAACAGCGAGAACAAAAAAAGAAGTGTGAACATGACAGAGGGCACAGGCGTCTGTCCTCTCAATTTCTTTCTGTTGTTGCTGTTTATCCGCTCGCAATTTCAAGACATGTTGCATCAAATGACCCAGCAGAGTGGGTCAGCAGAACTCAGCAAAGAGTCAGCGCAATCTAGATACACAATGGTCCTCTGAAGCCGCTATCCCAAACGTGTCGACTGAGATACGAAAGCAAATGTTCTTAACTAATTCTTCCTAACCAACGATTCGTTAATTTACCTCGAGTGAGCTCGCTGGTTAAGACTAAGACCAAAGATAGGGAATATTTCAGTTATATTAAAAATAACCATAAAGTCTCCCTAGACTGCCCTGTACTCACAGATACGTACGCCCACTATGCACGGAATTAACCAACGCTGAATTGAAGTGCCGAATTACGTAGCCAGCGAGAAGATCATGAAAGGCCCCTGCATTTGTGTGAACCATGTAAACCCTGGTGCTGATTGCTGAGGCGCCAAAAACATTTCGTGAAAGAGGAGGAGCAGAAGAGAGCCCTGTTCCCGTCGAAGACTTATTTTGTGGGTATTCCCCACTTAAGAAAAGAGAAAAAAATCATTTGTGTCCACGCAGCAGAGTGTCAGCGCGTTGTCAAACAATACTGGCTGCTTATTCTGCGACTCCCTGAAGTCTGAACAACCGGTAGGAGCTCTTTGTTCGTGCCCAAGGCCTGTGGGTTTTGCCTGTAGGAGCAGAAGAAGAATGTTTCACAAAATACTAAGCTAAGAAGTGTGGAAAATGTGTTAGAGTGTTGGAGTGCCCATCTGAATAATTGTCTCGTTGGACTGGGTATAATTGTTCCTGTCATCTGGGATGCTTTCCCGTATTTCATTCAGGAAGAAAGACAATAATTCAAGAAGACGGACACTTTCGCCATCAGTGCCCCAGAAAGTGACAAAATCTGTGCTCAATCATCTAATCTTACGTATAGAGTCAATAGAGAAATGGCCATTTTGGCTACTTGGAGGTCTTTCAGGTGCACCCAAAGGAAGCTACGTGAGCTACCTTCGGCATGTGGCTCTCACCGGACGGTACCGAACCCGTAACTTCGTACACAGTGGCGCAGCGTCATATATAGCCGGAGAGTTACCGCTGAAGATGTGCTATACTTCTACGACTGAGCATGTATACTTATATGGCAGTCTAATCAATCCTAACTTTTCACAACCTCAGCACGTGATCAAGCCACAGAAAAAGAACTCGAAATCCTGTGGGTTCAGAGCAGGATCATCACTCCACCTGGTGAGGTCAGCTTCATTGACAGATGAAAAGCTTAACTTACACAAAGTCCAAAAAGCAACATGCTCCACAATGGATGAAAAACGAAAATCAAGTGGTGGACGTTCCTCACACAATCATCAGCCTTTGTTCCCAGGCTTAAAGATGACAAGCAGTTCTTGGAATGCCACATCGGTGCTTTCGACCACCATAATTGTAAAAAAACCCATGTGGCCCTGCTCTTTCAACAATTCTGGGACAAATCCGAGTGAGCAAAAGTATGGGACATCACTTTCACCCTTTTGCTTCGTGATTAGAGGAAGAGGGGACGTCCCCCTCCCCCCTCCTCTAGTGCTCCCGCCTATGACTCTACCGATACCATTGTGGATAGGTGGCGCTTACCTACAGGCACGACTTCAATCAATAGTCAACACTACGCAGGTAGTGCAAACTATTGTTTATAGGTGGGCAGGGAAACTACCATGAAACCAGTCAATTAATATTCTCACTATAAGGTATGTCCCGTTAGAAAAGTGGGCCGTCTGTTGGAATGAGCATGTTTGCGGGCTCGGAATAACATGTATGAAAACATACTCATGTAGATTGATGATGTGTCATGCTGACCCACCGGCGTGGTCAAGTGTCTATGGTTGTCTACTTATGAGCACGAAGTTATGGTTTTTATTCCCAGCGAAGGAGGCCGCATTCACATTAGATGCAATTAAAATATCATTAAATAAAATGTTTTGTGCCGTGCTTATGTTCTCCGTTAAAGAGGCCCAGTCGTGGATAAAAAAAACTTTTTAAAATTTTTCATTTCACGTTATCCAACTACACGTTGAAAAGAGCTATTACTCGATACCTCAGCGCGCAACTTGCGAAGTGATAAATCAGACACACCAATTTCACAAGCCACATCGCATAAAAATGATCAGAAATCAAATACAGCTGGTATACAAAAAAAGCAAAAATATTAATTTTATATATGTGGCAGTACATGCAGATATGCAAAAAAAAGAACGAACTAAGAAGACGTAAGAGACTCAGCAGTAGATAATCACGGGAAAGAAAATCGGCGAGAAAAAATTAGGTCTCAGAGTGAAAGGTGTCGCTGCACCGTCTCATCCGCTATGGTAACAAACCTGGATGAGAATTATTCGCCTCTGTCAGTAAACTGTAGTAGCCTAACTGGTATCAGTGCAAGGGCCTTGGAAGTGACAAAAGTCGCTTACAATAATTTTTACTGAAGTAAATGCGGCAGAACCACACTGTCCTTTGATGTGGCTGTAGCGTTAAAGTTGAGACTTGGATTCCTTTCGTTCCCACGAGCACTGGTAGTTAGCCGCCCACTCCGATCAAGTTCTGTCTTCTCAGGTCATCTAACTAGTGCTCAAGGTCAAGGTTACCCATACTTGCTGGCCCCTCGCACATCGGTATAAACAAAAGAGCGCAGTGCTTCCGCGGCGGCATTCGCGAGGGTCGCCGGGAGGAAAAGGAGCGAGGGCCCTTGCGGCCGGAAGGGAAAGCAGCGCAGAGGCGCCAAAGGCACCGCAGTGCCAGAACTAGGTCACAGCGAGCGCACGTCATCGGCGAGGCTTGGGCGCCCGAAGAGGCCCTACAAGCATCCCGAAATAGACCGATCGAAACGGCCGCTGACGTCACGCGCGCTGCCACACTATTATTGGATCCTCTGACGCTTCCCTTCCCACAATACTCGTGTGACGTCGCCATGGCGTCAACGTGACGTCAGCGGGCGCATTGGTGAGCCAACTCCGGGCCGTCGGGCAACCAGGCCACAACAGCTGCCCCCGGTGCTTCCGCGCAACGTAGCGATGACCACGCTCACTAGTGGTGACTGCAGCGCTGCCTAGGACCATTCCTCTGGCTAACGCTGTTACGGATGTCACTCAGCCCATTCACACATTCTAAATTTCAATGAAAATGCAACAAACAAAACTAACATTCGCTGAAACACCAGTCTAAAATACCTAATGGCTACGATCAAGAAAAGCGGCTTATGCGAGTAAAAGTTTCTTCTCAAGTTTTCAAGTTTCCGTCTTTAGGTGTGGACTATTGCGGAGACGTCAATCAACTACCACATACACGACCGTAAAAGCGTCAGCAGGGGAAGCGTATTATTGCATTTAGCATACCTGGCAGACCCAACACAACTGAAAGGTTTTTACGAAGGAGCAGACAACTTCTGCGGATGCGTAACGCAGGATGCACTGAACTAAACCAGCGCCGGTGAGCAGCCGCCCCGAGTCCCGCAGGTCACAAGGACTTGGCGCTGCCCACCGGCCGAGGTCAAGGGTCAGCCGTACGGGTCGACTACGGGTGAGGTAGCCGGGGTCGGCCCGTCTAGTCGGAAGGAAGTGACTCACTGGTTGCTGGTCAGTTTTGCAGGGTGCTCCGTGCTCGACGAGCTTGTATGATGGTATGGCTGGTATCCGGAGGCCTGTTAGTGATGACTGGAGCCGATGTACGCTGTAAAGGGGCCCCTCTCGCGAGCTGTCCCGTTCAGCGAGGCTGCCTGCATGAATGCGTCTGAGTAGTCGCCTAACTTGCGTCAAAATCCGGGCGCACCGGGCGCCGGCGAGCTTTTATAGCGGCCGTGAGCCGAAAGGGAGCGGTCGTGACGCAACCGTGGGCTGTGACGTCACGGCTCCAATCCCGAGCGCTGCGTTCGGTGACGTCTCTCGAGCCCTGAATGGGGAAGCAGACATAAGACGCGCTGCAACGTCATGCATCGATTCGGGTGTGTGACGTAAACGCGCGCGTCATGAGGTCCCGGGCCACGCGACCAACGCACCGCGATCGATTCCGCCTGGGGCTTCGCGCACACGTGCCAGCACGTCCTGGCGACGAGCACTGACAACATTGCGTCTCGCGCCGGGGCCTGCGTGACAGCCAGGGCCCAATAGCGGCCGGCCGCAGCTGCTGCCAGCTTCAGCTGACTCACGCGCCGCGTCGACGGGCCGGCGACTGCACAAAAACAGCCAGCACCTGGGGCGGGAAAGCGTGTTCACCTGCAGGACTCGCACGCAGCAGGAGGAGACAACCTGCAGGACGGGCCTGCTTGTAGCTGTCCTCCGCGCTCAGCCAGCCTTGTGGGTGCCTTGCCGCCCCGGGGGACCAGAATTGCCACTTATGTGATGCGATTGAGACCGGCCTACTAGCGTTTCGGGGAGTAGACTTACAAAAATGTACAGCGCGTCGTATATGAACACTAAGTGCAAGAGCGGAGGGAGCGATTACTTACAGATGGTTTGAAGTTATACGCGCGTGTTAACTTCAGCACAGCGGGAACCAAACAGAGATAAACACGCCTCAGATACTCAGGAACGAAAGAGAGGGAGCTTATGATGTGCTCACTCCTTAGAATTTCAAGCGGTGCTATAGTGAACGGCTTGCGAGTGATCGAGTGGGTTGTTGTGATCAGGCAAGTATCTCTTTCGCGGGAGTGTCTCCCTCCCTATGGTAGGAAATTTCCAGCTGTATTCTCATCGTTAGAAAAATGTACGAAGGGGTCGAGATGAAAAGATGTGCGTTATATTTTGTAACTGTTCCATACACCAGAAGCTGCTTGTAGGTCTCCGAAAACACACTTCTAATGTAAGCGCTCTAATACGTCGAAATTTACAACGAACGTAGTTGGAACTGCAATAAAAAATAAATGGGAGGAGTCATACATAGAAGTATTTGCCTAGAATAAAAAAAGTGCCCAGAATTTTGTAATAATGTTCTCCAATGATACATATATGAAATCTACACTATCAAATAGCGTCAAGAAATTAGACGTATGCTAAGGAAATGATCGGTAACATTGTTTTTAGATGAACAGTAGAAAATCACTCTGTAAGTTACTTCAGAAGCTCGCGATTGAATGTTTTGCTCACTTCTAAAATGTCGTGAGCGAGCAAGTTGGGAGCAGTAACGTAGTAGCCAGGTCGTACTACTACTACTACTGCATTTGCAGTCGTTGACTGCGGTTGCCTGATTGCGCTATGATACAATGGCTTCATATGTCGATGTGTATTTTTTGCACCTCTCGTAAGAAGCCATAACGTATACGTTTCCCTCTCGACTGCCTTCGACCGCCTTTCTTTTTGTAGTCGAACATATTAATTTCTGGCACTCTTCTTTGAATTGAAGCGCAAGCGAAAGTACTACCATTCAGGCGAAATTTTGTCCTACTGGCAACAATTCGAATTTCTTCTGTTCCAAAACAATCACGGCAGGTGAAAAAAAAAACCTACGATTGAAGTAAACCACCAACGCCCCGAAAAATCCGTAAACGCTATTGAAAAATAAAAAAAAAGCAGCCAAAACCAGAAACAAGGAAGGGAGAGGGTCCAAAAAAAAAAAAACAACGTCGTCATCTGAATGAGCGGCGGAGTTGGCAGGCATGTGCGGCAGTGCCTGACGTCGGCGTGTTTTGTCAACGGCCGCCGTCCGCGGCGCGACGTCGCCTCGCATGCCAGATGGCTGTGCGGCCGTCAGGCGCAGACAGGGCTGCCGGCTGATGCCGGCTGACAGATCCACGCACGTACCGCATTCCTATCTGACGTTGTATAACGCGTCCTCACAGATGCGACCGAATCCCCTTCCGAGCTCCCAGTGTGTACGCCATCCTCGATTGTACTTCCTACAGAGTGCGTCGAGACGTTGTCCGATCACTTGGCTCGTAAATGTTTATCACTTTAGAGCGAAGGCGCTTCCAGCATAGGACCTGCCGACGAATCTCAAGTGTGCATGGGCTGGACGCAAACCACGTTTCTCTATTTGTCACCAACTCACTCCGAGGAAGCAGGAGTGGTATGTGTGTGTACGTATAAAAACTATACAGGTAACATTGCCGCACAGACACGGACCTTTAGCCTGTTTTCCAATAATCTCCGTTTTTCGAATCAATAGTTTCTCTTTCTTCCTCTTTTCACGATGTCGCTATACCAGCGTTGTAAGCTCGGAGCTCATAACAAAAAAAAAAGAAACAAAAGGGGCTCTATGTCGTCCCATCTATGACTATGAAATATCTGGTCAAAAACACGTCTTGCTTTTCGCGTGAATGCCCTTCTACCTACAGCAAAGCTTCTAAGAAGCAGAAGTTCCACGTCAGAAGAGGCACATTGTTCCTACGACCAAATCAGTTGACCTCACGTAAAACCGCATAAGTAAATAGATGACACTTCAGCTATCGCACACTGTAACAATACTCGCTTCGGCAAACGCAAAAAAAAAGGAGTTACTCGTATAAAAGAGTTGCCCCGCGGCATCGAATATTCCACCTTATAATTTCCTATATTATAGTGGCAAATGGAGGGCAATGTCGCCTTTTATCTAAATAAATAAGAGTTTCATCGTTTTTGAGTCGTGTAGCCTAGCGGGAAATTCAAAAATGCATACGTTTCAATAAGTGTCCTGCGTTAGCGTTGACGCGACAGTTTTTCCCACGAAGAATAGTTTTAAATGAGAGCTTCGACTTTGCTGAGTCACCCACAGCGCGCAGGCTGGCAGTCGTTTTCAGGGCGCGACTGGTCAGCCGCACCACGGCCTGCACTGAATAGCACCCTATAAATTAGCCCAAACGACGATAGCTGAACCAAAAGGTTTAACGAATAAAAAGACCATGACAACAACACAGAGCGAAAACTTAAACGGTGGTATATGCTTTAAACGCCAGTTTCCGAAGTAAAGCTAATATGTTTCCAATATGGTTGAAACAGAAATGTCACTGTGGGACAATCAACGGCAAAACCGTGGACGCAATACGAATGTAAGTGGTGACCTAACCTTACTCGCAGATTAATTGAAAAAAAAAACATACTCACTCCAAGGGACTATTTAGATGGTCTGTACATACAGAAGACGCTCTAAAGATTGTGCGCAGCAGTATTACTAAAACAGTTGATAAGCAGTTGTATGAAATGCACTATTTGTATGAAATGCAGCATGCATGTGGTTGTTTAGATGGAAACTTTTTTTCTTCTCTAAAACAAAACTACTCTTCTGAAACTTTCTGCGTGTCTTGATAACTAAGCATGTTCTGTAACAATAAAAAGTCATATTTCTGCTTGGACTGCGCCAAAATTGAGCCACAATTTGAGTCAAAATGCTAGTTTCTCAAATTTGTCATAATATTCTGGCAATGCTATGGCTTCATTTGCTACCGCAGAATATTATTCATTTATTATAGGGACATATGAAACAGAAAATGAGATTTTATTAGTTGCGAAAAAATATTTGGCTTTTGTAGCAAACATGTACCACAATGCGTAAAATCCAGAAAGTTAAAAGAAAAAATAAATAAACTGTCATATTCCTGAAAAAGCAATTGATCATTGATATGTGGAGCTTGACGTCTTAAAACAACCATATGATTATGAGAGACGCGTAGTGGAGGTCTTTGGCAATTTTGATGCCCCGCCGCGGTGGTCTAGTGGCTAAGGTACTCGGCTGCTGACCCGCAGGTCGCGGGTTCGAATCCCGGCTGCGGCGGCTGCATTTCTGATGGAGGCGGAAATGTTGTAGGCCCGTGTGCTCAGATTTGCGTGCACGTTAAAGAACTCCAGGTGGTCTAAATTTCCGGAGCCCTCCACTACGGCGTCTCTCATAATCATATAGTGGTTTTGGGACGTTAAACCCCACATATCGATCAACCAATCAATCAATCAATTGAAAATTTTGACACCCTGGGGTTCTTTAACGTGCACCCAGATCTGAGCACACGGGGCTACAGCACTTTCGCCTCTATCGAAAATGCAGCCGCCGCAGCCAGCATTTGATCCCACGACCTGCGGCTCAGCAGCCGAGTGCCTTAGCCACTAGAGACCACTGCGGCGGGGCTCATAAAATAAATAAATAAATAAATAAATATATATATATATATATATATATATATATATATATATATATATATATATATATATATATATACGAAGATTAAAGGTAAAAAGACGACCGACCCATTAACGGAAAACGCTTCCTTTACGCACGCCGTCACGGACCCTCCCGGCACCGCGGCGACAATCTTGAGTGACCCGACAAACGTCGAGAACTGAACAGCACGTGATAAGAACCGTATGTGGACGTACACGGACAGTTGGTTTCGTTCTCAGTATTTACAGTGGTTCTTCCTCTTTTTTACTTTCTTTCTTTCTCTTTTTCGTTTTTTCTCCCCTTTTTTTGTTTTATCCCTTTTTTAATTCCTTCTCACTCTCGCAAACATCTTTCAAGGCGAGAGAGACGCGGCAGCAACGAAGTTTGGAAGTCCATGTCAGTATAACTCATCCCCTGATGAAGGGAGGACCCCTCCCGAAACTGTTGGGAAATAAATATATTTATCCTTGTTGACAACGCTCCCGTTGTGCCATATCCCATACCTTCACGAAGACTAACTGGCCCATTGAATTATTACTCCCACTATATATATATATATATATATATATATATATATATATATATATATATATATATATATATATATATCAAATAGTGCGAACGATGCTCCGCAAACTGAGCTATTACGGCGGCTATCCCCCCGTCCACTTTATTGGGTATATGTGTGAAAACACATGGAAGTATTATTCAAATAACGCGTTATTCGAAGGTCGCAGCAGGTTCGGTTCCTGCCAACGGCAAGTTATCTTTTCATCCACTTCTCTTTCCTCACATGCACCCCACAATTAGGTCTAATAACTTCTCTTATACTTTCCTTGCATTATTGTCTCTTAGATCTCATTATTATTGTGTCTAACAAGAAAATAATTAGCCCTAAATTATACGCTTCTTTCCTGTGTGTGTGTGTGTGTGACAGTAGGTCGCGGGTTCGATTCTCGGCAGTGGCGGTGGGGCTTCAGAAAGGGTTTCTGCAAAAAGGCTTGTGTACAGACATTTCACAGCAATACATGCAATATATATGCCATTAAAACAACAGGAATCATCACTGTACGACCACACTTTACCGCTTTGGACAACATGTCCACTGTGTTTAAAAAAGACAAAAAAAAAACACATGAAATGTTCCGAAAGCGTGTTTTACGTAACCCACTCGGCGGACAAAAGTTTCTAGAATGCATCTCCGGAAGGCTGCAGAGCATTCCTTTACACAAAATGCACGCCAGCCACCCGAGTTTCTTTCATTCCATTAAAGTTTCGCGAGTTTTCGCACATGACGGAACGGCCGACGGATGTCCTTGTTCTTGTATTACCATGACCTCTTTGAGACGCGATAACTCCGGAGCCTGAAAAAAAGAAGCAAGTCAGAAGAGGAGATGGTATTGTGTTTCATGGTGCCCTTTAGATCATTCATTTCAACGTGAAGGAGAGAACTGGATATAGGTAAGCAGCATGGGTGTAAAAAAGGTTGCAGCTGTCGCTTTCGCTCCACACAAGAACATATTGCAACGGTTACCTTGCACGCGTCATTTTTTGCCATTTTTCGCTTTCTACCAACATACTTGAAGTGAACTCGTTCCCAAGTACTTTATGGTTATTAATACGTTTCCGCAATGCCACTCTGTAGGCTCAGAAAAGGAGAGCATCGGGGCTACAACCGAAGTCCTTCATTTTTCCTTCGTTTTAACGACCATTTAAAAGAAGGAAATTGTTCGATTCTCCTCAAAACTCAGGCAGAACAACATGTGTGAAGCCTTATAATAATGAGAGCTAACAGAAATTGTTGCTTTTCTTTTCTTGGCACCGTTGGCTGTGAGACCTCATTGATATTGTATGTAACAAAAAAAGAGCCCTTAAATGTACATTTCAATCGTTCTGTTGGATTGTGGTATAGAACGATTCGAGCTATTGCTATGTGCATCATAATGGTATTTTCACATGTGAAATTATCTAAAGGCTGTGTAGTTCACCTCTGCATAATTTCGACGAAAGCACTAGTCTTTTCTTCTCGCATTATCCTGACTGCTATAGGTGTAAAGTCTATTACCAGGCGTACAGGCTAAGCGTGTAGAGATGATTTGGCAACTCACATCCCCGTGATACTGCCCTTGAGCGAGAACCTCCTATAGAGCCCCACTAAACTAGCGTCTGCCTTGACAGCCTTACGCAATTTTCCTTGCAGCCAGTAATCGAAGTGGTTTCAATCAGTGGTTACCCTTTATGAACTATATCAGGGTTCTGTTTACTGCCAGCGCTCTCATTTAAATGACATTCACGTGTTACGTGCAGAGTAAGGCTTTTTATGTTTGTGCTTATTGTGCGTAGCGCTTGCGTCGTGTGGCTTGGGTCCGTTCAGTTTAATTCTGTTTTTCTCCTATTGATTATTTTTGCCTTGTATGTCTATTTGTGGCAAAAGAAAAGAAATTTAGTGAGAATGTTGATGAGATATTTTATTCATTTGTATTTGTTGTAGATGTCGGAAAGGGTGATTTTCTAGAGTTTTCCCTATCTTTTCTTTTCAGCAGTTCATGAAATGAGTTCTTTTTCACTCGAACAAAATAAATAAGATGAGACTTAAAAAAGTAGGACCTGTTAGGTCATGCACGAAGGTGGTGAACATTTATTTTTCGTCGCGCGAAACAGAGTAATTATTGAGCAAGGAACGAAACTCACACAAGAAGGACTTCATCACCGTTGCTTTCGCGGAGCTCCCTTTACAGGCGCATTAATATTTTTCTGCGCTCCGGGTGTCCCACATGAGGCCAGATTTAGCTACTGCAGGCAGTAATACGTTTAGGTGAGGACTAATTGCAGGTGTGACCTTTGGACAGATACGATTCTCATCTTTCTAGCTGTGGCACATAATCTGCTCTGTGCTCGTTCTTTTATACACAAGGGCAAACGTATTAAGCAGAACCGCTGCAGCAGATTGCTGCTGCAGCGTAAAACTGCACCATTAGCATTGTATACATTTGAGCTAGTTCATAAATCAGGAAAACAGCAGATTATTGAACGGTGCGAACGCAGGATGAAGAAAATAACGCCAAAACAAAGTGCGTATAGGAAGATTTTTGAACTCAGCTTCAGTGTTTCAATCCACGGATTTTTCGTTTTAGTGCAATACTAATATTTTGCGAGTTCATTAGTGGTCACAGTTCACAATTGTTATCACGTTACGGCACGGGATAAAAATCACCATCTCTTCCTCACGATCGTGTCCACAGGCTCCGAGCTTTCTTTGCCTCAGAAGAGCAAAAAAACGATGGAAACCCGGCCGCTTTTGACGTATTGTTAGCGTACTTTTGCGTGGTTTTCGACGCACGTAATTACTGATTTCTAACGAGAGCATGACAGCTGCACAATATATGAGGAACAAAATTTTGTACTTTTTTTGCAACACGTCTACTCCGATGAAAATTGAAGGCGCGGACCGCGCGAGACCCGATCCTGATCAGTGTCTCTTCGGAATCGGGTCTCGATCCGAGATAGTTCTTGAGAACCGTCCAATCTTTTCAAATTAAGTCGGTGGCTATTTGCGCACCCGAAATCTTCTCACTCGGAAGAGCTGACTAGTGTGCGAGGAATTCTCGTGTTTACAAAAGAGGCATTGCACTCCATAGTGCGAGTGTGGGAAATGGGGACAAGGTATGCCATTAGAACCTCTACACTCTGAAAACAGTTGCACTCGTTGTGGTGTCCTTTGCTCCCGCAAGAATGATCGTCACCTGCATCGCTGGAGTTTCCTTTCTGGAAATCTATGCAAGCTACCTTCCTATCTATAAGGCTACGTCATGCTGATAGCGTGCACGCCGTTCATGACCGAGAAGCACCAAGCCCGCGGAAGAAAGGAAGGGAACCTCGCGCAAGACGGATGAGGATTATTGTTAATCGTGGGCCAAAAAGACGCCTCAAAAGAATGCTACTATTTTTTGAAGTGCACTTCAGGAAGCGGGTGTTGTTATCTACACACTCTGATGAAGACTGCCCCGCCGTGGTGGTCTAGGGGATAAAGCACTCGGCTGCTGACCCGAGGTCGCCGGATCGAATCCCGGCCGCAACGGCTGCATTTCCGACGGAGGCGGAAATGTTGTAGGCCCGCGTGCTAAGATTTGGGTGCACGTTAAGGAACCCCACGTGGTCGAAATTTCCGGAGCCCTCCACTACGGTGTCTCGCATAAACATATGGTGGTTTTGGGGACGTTAAACCCCACATATCAATCGTCATGTGATGAAGACGAAGCTTTGTGGGAAAGAGAGCAGGCTTAAAGCGAGATAAAAAATTAAAACAAGTTTGTCCATGTGACAGATATACATCAAGTTGGTGGAAAAAGTTCCTATCAAGACCTGTTTTTTACTCTTTAGTACATAGGTAGTTTTAAAGAAAAAAGAAAAAGCTTGCTTCATTACAACTTGAGAATGTATTACATATCTCATTCATGTCATTGAAGGTTTGAGACACACGACTCCAAGAGAAAGTCGTGGGTTCGTTATTCGCGACACATTTTCCAGGAGGTTCGTTGGGGCATCGTGGCTTCTTCAAATGTCGTACAAGGAGTGCTGACACCCTGCGCCCTGTTCCTCTTAGAGTGGGCTTTAGAGAAAGTTCATCCCATATAACACAAAAAAGCGCATTGAGGAATTCGAGTTGTGAATTCAGCAAGGTTTTGCAAATGCTGCCCATGTGTATCTGCAGGAGTGTGCCGTAAACAACTCGAGCCGTTCACACACACACACAAAAAAATTGAATACTGGTGTTCTTTACGCTAAGTTATAATAATAACTGTTGTTTTACGTACCACATTCACGATGGGAATTGGAAGTACGCAGCAGGGGGGGGGTGGGCTCAGGAATTATATTCCATGTTCTTCAACATGCACTGACATCCACACGGGTCCCTAGCATGTCGCATTTCGCCTGCATCTAAATGCGATTGCAGTGACCAGGATCGAACCAGCGACCTTCGGGTCAGCAGCCGACCACCGCAACCACTGCACCTCCGACTTGCCACCACTGTTGGCTACGTTTAGTAGCAAATAACCATTTTCCTACAGTTTCTTTCATTAAGGTGGTGAAGTATTACAATATATATATATATATATATATATATATATATATATATATATATATATATATATATATATATATATATATATATATATATATATATATATATAAGTAGTGTTTCTTGGCACATTTCTAGGTAGTGTTTCAGTGGTTACGTGAACATGCTCTGCAATATCGTTGGCGATGAAGCGGCCGACAAAGCTGCCCGTAAAGCATATGTGAACAAAGACGGAAAGTGAAAGGCAAGGAAGGGAGAACACCATCTCGATTCCTTTCACGTCAACAGATGACAGGTGGAACCACGGAGGTCATTTGCGTATACCATCATGCCAAGAAAACTCGATGCACCATTGTTCATCGATCGGCGCTAAGTTGTCATGCACACAGATGTGATATTGCGACAATTACCCTGCTTTGCTTGACGGAATGAAACAATGCTATGCCGCCCACGACCAGGAGTTGCACTTATGCCTGCCTCTATGTAACTGGAATGGCGAACAGTGGTGACAGCAAAGCCCGTAGCGCAACAGAAGCTATAAAACATACCCCGTCTGATTCTCCTGTGTGATAGGAAGACATAAAGGCTTGTCTTTTAAACAAAATTTAACCGTTCAGGTGGTGCAACTTTAACGGAAGAGAATAATTTGGGAACACGCTCTATACAGAATATTTGGAGGCGTACGGGACACTTAATATATGTTTGTGTGTGTACGTTAATACGAACTTTTTTCTTCCTTCTCTTTTTCAACTTACATTCGTGTTTCAACGTGAACGATAGCCGACCGGGCTCAGCCTGGTACCCTCCCTTTCCTTTTATTAGCTCCCTCTCTATATATACCTCAAGTTGGCTTGCATCTAACGGTATTATATGGTTTATTTCATCCACAAACTCTATGCTTTCTTCTATGCATGCGTACGCGAAAATAAACTCGATTACACTGGTAAATTGCTATACTGAATGGGCTCACACGTATACCAGTCAAGGCTTTACTCCGCATTTTTTCGGCACTCTGCGATTACAAATAAATTGTGGTAGATACGCTTAGTATAGTTCTAAAACCGTTTGACCGAAAACTCCTGGAAGGCATCAGTCAGATGACCAAAGCGCCCACCAATCGCAACCACGACTAGACAAACAGTAACGCTCATGCACTTGGCAATGTTTTCCGAAAACTATAGCTGTTCAGCTCGTCACGTCACTTTAGAGGGCACCCCGATTGGTCCTGGCATTGTTTACATCAGCCTTTGAGAACTAAAGGCCACGAAATTCTACTGTTTGACCGACTATAGATAACCTGTCTCCATGTTTGTCGCTTCAGCCTAATGACCGACCGTGCCAATTTCTGTAGGGCGGATGTTATAGCGATTGAAAAAAAAAGGAATTAATCTGTCAAGTGCGTTTTGCGACGCAAAACGGCCGTCTTTCGTCGGACGATAATGCACATGGGGATAAGAGAGGTGGGCACAAGGTAAAGTAGCAAACCCTCTCCACCCTGAATGTTATCTCTCTTTCAGTTTAATGTCTTTTTATTGCGACATCGATTTCATAAACTATATCCTCTCCCCAGCTATCTTATCCTCATGTGCATTATGACGAAAGACGGCCCGGCAATTTTCTATCGGGAGGTTGAAATCATAGAGTTTCCGAAATATACACTAGAGAGAACTCTGGCACTAGTGTCTATGGGAGCTGCAACACATGGCGCTTCAGCGAGCATGATAATGATGGGTAATTTCACAGATTTATCTTATCTTTGTACGTCTGGTTTTGTTTCGGTTCGTGTGGCTTCAAGCTATTTTGTCACGAAACAAAAATCAGCAAAGGTTTAGCAGTTGCCCTTCACCACCTTAGTATTCAGGCTTACCATTTCCAATCGGGTCACGAAGTTCAAAATGGTTCTTTATTTTCGTTCGAAAAAGAAAAAAAAAACCAAACACAGCAATAAACGAAGCCACAAGTGCGATTCGCTGCTCATAAGTACGAAGAATAGGTAATTTCGAGTAATATACCCACCATTCCCAAGCTCGCTGAACGTCCGCAGCACCTGAGTCCCGTCTAGTTAATTTTAGGAAACTCGGTTAAATTCCCATGGGGATAGGACCTGCGGAAATGGGGGGGGGGGAATCCCCATGACTCCGGCAGGACATGCGTGCTTTCACCGACTGGGCGTGGACACATGCACCGCATCCTTAGATAAAGTAGACGGCTCGAGCCTTTGTACTTGTGCTCTCATCGCGATGTTTGAGTTAAATCCCCAGACTGCGCGAAGGTCACTTCGATAAGGTCTTACTTCGCACAACATTCAAAGCTGTTGGCAATGAATTCATTGCTTCGCCCTAGCCGCAAAACTGTGACTATTATTTTTTTAAATTTTTTCAGCCGTTATATAACCTAAAAATGGAAACAAATCGATTCTTACCAGACGCGTGATAAAAGAATCTACCGACTATAGTTTTTCTTTCGCCGTCCCAATGTCCGCTGACTCGAGGAGGCTGGAACGGCCAGCCTCTGCGGGACCGCGTGCTTCTAGTGATATCGTCAAACTCAAGGATCGAAGAGCTACTGATAGAAATTGTCACCAATTAAAATAGAAGTTAGATAAATAGACATAATAAATAAACAAGTAAATAAATTAATACAAACTTTAATGTTGTCACTCATCTTCAATTGGTGTCTTTCACCAGTCCTTGTAGCAGATTACTAATATTTCGGCCACAAAAAGCTGAAGGCGAATTTAGCAAAATGGAGCTTTTCTCCGTAGAAACTTCAATCTGCCCCGCTGTGGTAGCGTAGTGGCTAAGGTCCTCGGCTGCTGACCAGCAGGTCGCGGGATTGAATCCCGGCTGCGGCGGCTACATTTTCGATGGAGGCGAAAAGGCTGTAGGCCCGTGTGCTCAGATTTGGGAGCATGGTAAAGAACCCCAGGTGGTCAAAGTTTCTGGAGCCCTCCACTACGGCGTCTCTCATAATCATATGGTCGCATTGGGACGTTAAACCCCGCATATCAATCAAATCAGAAACTTTAATTTAATCATTATTTAGGCGTGTCAGGCGCAATTAACAAGCGTGCAAGAGCGGCGAAAGTGCCACGTACAAAAACCGTTGCCACGCAACGTGAGTATTCATGTGGCAAGCTGGCGCACTGGCCCACGCGTAAGCTCTTTCCTTTCCTTCGACAAGGTCTGAATCCCCAGGCTAGTACAGAGCCAGGTATGCTCTTTCTCGAGGTCCACAGCGTGGGTGAACATACGGGGGCCGTGTGAAGCGCACGTCCTCCACAAATCAACGGATACGAGAGAAACCAGAAACTTCGGCGCCCACGGCATTCGTGATGATGCCACCTTAGGAATCATTCAGGCCAGCTGTCATGATTTTTCCGGCCGACTTGCCACCGCCTCCCTCGCAGCGCTTTTGTTTCTGCGGATCCCGCATTGCACACAGGAAACGGTGAAAAACAACTCGTACAAAGCGAAATCCTCGCGAACGCGCACGCTGCCTGTGCGGAGAGAGAGAGAGAGTGAATTAATACAAGAAAAGAAAAAAAAACACCTTACGAAACAGATGGAGGCGAAGCAGTGATCAACAGGGAAGGATGGCGAGCTCTCCTTCCTTTCCACCGCGAGCCAAATCGGGAACTGTGTGACGTCACGATTCGTCGCTGTCGCTAGGGAGACGCGTCACGAGCAGCGACGTCACTACGGTGCGCTGGCGTGCCTGCTCGTCCGCGGCACGGCGCCCAATCGATGGCAGTGAGCCGTGAGCGACAAGAACGAGAGGTGTTTCGCAGGCGCCCCACCGCATGTAATTGTAGTAGCGGATTTTCCACCCGACTGCACCGGGATGAATTGAAAAACGAAACCGCTTCGGCGAAGAGGGGAGTGCGCTCACTTCCGCCGGCTTCGTTCGCTCTTTTCCTCGTTTTTGCGCCAGCGCGTATCGCGTTCCGAAAACAAGGTGCTTCGGCTCACTAGCGGGCAGTTAATCAGCGATGACGTTGGCTGCTGCCTCCTCGTGTAGAGCAGTGCACGCGGCAGCCGTGTGAACAGCGCCGTTCGGCACGCAGGGTTCCCCTACAGGAGGGGGAGGGAAGTCATCGAAGCACCCCCCTCTCACTATTACGTCAACAGACGGGGCAGGGTTCGCGCTCTCTTTCCTTCCTACCATCAGTTTACCAGGGGGCGAGGGGGGGCGGCTCCATTCGCACACCTATGCGCGGAGAGCAGACTGCGTTCAATGAGCTTGGCGCTTTATTGTCAGAACTAATTCGGGAACTACAGCTGTATATACATTCAGTAGCACAGGTTCAGCCAAATGTGAGGCATGCATTCCAAGTATCTCATATCAGTTTGGTTGCAAGTAGTTTCCTCCATTAAAGACATCCACAAAGGTATATTGTCATACCTTTTCTGAGGTGGGCCCCATTTCTAGTGACCAACGCTGATCTGTTTCTAATTCCGGTGAATTACTAGCCTCATGCTCCTACGTCTCCTCAGTTTTTAGTCTAATACCTTGGTTTCGACGCTAGTTACTTTGGCCGTGGCACACGTTCCAAAGTTACCTTCGTCTGTGATCAACAATACCTTCTCAACGTCATTTGTTCATCCACGTTGATCTTCCTGAATGTTGGAATTATAGATATATAGGATGAACTTTGTGAGGCGTAGAACTAGATTTATCATGCTTGCCTCGAACACATCTCGTTTTAATTTGACCGGTATCCTTTTGCTGTTGCGGGTTCGCCTATGCACGTACGAGGATTTATCATGAAGAGACCGTGCCATCATCGTCGCAGTCCCCCTTCTTGTCGTCGTCGTCATCCTCGTCATCAACTTTTTTGTCCAATGCCGGGTGAATAAATCTCCACGCGATATCCCATTTTTCTTGCCTTCATCTCCAAGACTCATCCCATGGATACTTCATGTTTCCTAACCATTAACTATCACCTATTCTTAACGCACCAACCTGTTCCCATGCGCATACATGCGCATATGCACCCACCTCTTCCTATGCGTATATACTTAACAAATATTTATTTCTGTCTGCGCGTCTGATTCTCAAGCGTATTCGGTTTTTCATTTTTATTCAGATAATTCAATTCAAGACATTACAATAAGTGCTAACGATGTTTATAATTTGATTTCAAAGCTAAACGCCAAAAATTTAGTGGCTCTCAGAAAGTTCCAAACTCCATTTTACTCAATGGACGTATCTTTACCTTGCTATTATATTTAAGAAATGTTTAGAAACTAGCAGCGTTCCTTCATCTAGGAAGCTTGCAAGAGTAATAATACCTTTGCATAAATCAAGTAGCAAGTCCAACATAACCAATTACAGGCACATTTCTCTATCTCCCTATTCATGCAAAATGTTAGAGCCTATAATATACAAACACGTATTGGATATTTCGGAGTCGCACCATAATTTAACTCATGCACAGCATGACTTCAAAAGCGGTTTCAGCACCGTCACGCAACTAACCAAATTCACTCACGAAAATGCAATCAATTCGGTGCCCTCTTTTTTCAGCTTCACTAAGCCTTTGGCACGGTACTGCATTCTCATCTTCTGGGTAAACTACATACCATCCCAAAAAATCACGTTTGGCCGATTAGATTGCTATTTTCCTTCATAATCAGTCTCAGTATGTGAACTACCGTTCCACAAGGTCATCTGCTTCAGAGGTACGTTCTGGGGTTCCACAAGGCTGCCACGATTATTTTTAATTTATATATAAATGACTATCCAAAACATGTATCCTCAAAACAGCCACGTAGCCAGAATTTTTTCAGAGGTGGGGGGGGGGGGTTGGGGGCAAGGCCTAATTGTTCGAAAGTCTTTTCATGGCAAATAGAAAGAAAGTTGCCCGCGAATATAGAAGGGGCTTAATTATTAGAAGAAACTGAGAATAAAGTTGAATGCAGCAGAAGCGGCGAGTTAAACAGCGATGGAAGGCAAATGTTGACACTGCAGCAAAGATAGTGCATGTGCACCTGAAATAATGCTTTCCTACCAAATAATATCGACCAAGCAGGCCCACAGAGTAAGTGACAGGAAAACGACTTACAAAAAAAAAGAGAGAGGGTATGCATGCGAACCGGTCGCCATCTTACGCGTGTGTGGCAAAAAAAAATAACGGCATCTTCCCAAAGGAAACCCTGATGAGACGCGAAGCAGCAGCGTTGCGCACGGCGATTCGGCGGAGGGCACGCAGCGCTTTCGAGACGTTGCCGACGGCAACGAAGTCGAGGATTCGCCGGCCTTGGCTTTCCGCTGTCGGCGCTTCCGCTCGGCTTCCTTGGCTCGCGTTTCGTCGGTGTTACCTGCGCGCCATCTCCATTCTCGAACGCGATCGGCACCTTGAATCGCATCTCGTCAATGTTGTTGGTGTTCCGCGGCCGACGCTTGCGTTCGGCTTCTCTGTCTCGCACCTCGTCGGTGTTGCAGGCGCGACGTCGCCATTCGTAAACGCGATCGGCTCTGTTAATCATGTAGTGGTTTTGGGACGTTAAACCCCACAAATCAATCATCTGCTAGCCCTCGCAACGCCGGCGTCGGCCGGGTTAGGCCTAATCGCTTCGCCGCCATTGTCGGCGGGCGAAGGAGCTTCGCTTTACGGCGTCCTTCCCATCGCAGATAAACGAGCCGAAAGAGTGGTGGCGGTGGTAGTGGTTAGAAGATGAGAAAAGGCACCTAATTTCTGCAACTCGGTCGGGAGCACGGCGCAGTGCCTACCGAAAGTGTGTTCCCTCAATGTGCGCTCGAAGGTTGTGAGTGGTGGAGAGGGTGACTCGAGACAGAGGTAACACACGGCGAGCGCGTGCGGCAGGTGAGAGAGAAAGTGACGTCAACGGGCACTGCGAGGGAATGCGTGACCTACTTGGTACCACCAGTGGTACAACGCCGCTGGTGTTGCAATCGCAACACCAGTGGCGAGGATAGCATGGTGCGGCGCTTGGGCACGGATGCACGAACAGACAGCGTTACACAGGCTAGTCAAAAGCTGCTTCGCATCCAAAAAAAAAATATCGGAAGCTTTCTATGCCGGACTTCTCACACTGTGCCTTAACAAAAGGCCTGCTAGCAGAACTGGAGCCATTTTATGGCAAGAATTTTTAAACAAAGAACACACATATTCGGGAAAACAAGTTTATTGGTCAACAAAATCTATAACACGGATGCTTCCTTGACAGAAAAGAGGCAGAACGTTAACATTCTTTTTAGCAAACACTTTTAAACAAGGGCATTGCGAACGGTTTTACCATATGTCGAAGGTCAATGCAAATTAAAAAAAAACAGACATGTAGCCTGGCCGAAGAGAGCAGTTCACGCTACAACGCGTCGCGGTTTCTCCATAAACACAGCGCCTCCACAAACTTTGTTGACATTGACTTGTATCCGGTCAATGGACATCAGGGCCTGACCATCCAGCCGCTCCTCAGCCATCTGGTTCATCAAACACGTTTTCACTCTTTTCAGTGTCGAGAAGCTGCGTTATGCAGCAGCTGTACTCACTGGGAGCGTTGCCAATATATGAAGAGTGTGTGAATGTTCGGGAAGAGTCACATTCAGCTGAAGTGTCCATCGCAAAGCGCGGAAATTCGTCCTCTTTCATGGCTTGCCATTTAGTTTTGCAGATTTGTCATTCACCTTTTAGCGCAAGGACATGAGCTATTTTCATATCTCTCAGGTAAAAATCAAAGACCGGCTGCACAGATTCAAAATTTCCTTTGTAGGTGTGCTTTGGCAACACAAATGGCAAACCTTGCAGTGTTTTGCGATGGTTTGAAAAGCACCGTTTGAGAGAAGCTTTCAGGTCGTCTATGTAAAGAATGAGCAACGCTCGCCTGTAGCACTCTCCCGCAGAACTACAACCATAGTTTATCCGGTATCTCAGTGTTCCTAACACTCGTGGAATCTCGCCCTTCACTCCTACTCCGCCACTCTGTCTTGACATAGAGAAAATATATTGTAGAGTACTATATACCTCCACGTTTGTTGCCATCTCTTTTAGCTTAGTCAGCACCAAGTACTTTCTCCAAGGAGACGCTCATATCAATACATGGGCTCTGAAGATACAGCCGTCAGCCCCTTTAACACGAACCCTCCGTCGCGTGTCCTGCAGCAGTTTGATTGAAGCTGACATCACGTACGTTTGCATTCTGTTGCCAAGGTGCTAACCATACATGCCGACATACTATCCAAGCCTACCGAGGTATTATCTGGGCAAACAGCGAGGCATATGGGAAAGCTGGGCCAACAGATTCTCTGAAGGAGGCAATGAGCAGTGAACGCTGTTGATTTGTCACAGAAGCGGCCCATGAACTCTTCAAGTGAACGAACTATCTCGAAGAGCGCTTCTACAAAACAATACCCCTAAATAGTGACATTCCATCCACCTTGTTTCACAGTATTGGTGCAGCTGGCCGAATGACATTCTAGACGCTTCTAGATGTTTTTTCAGCCCTGCTCTCTTTTTGGGTGATACCCGAAAAAAAGTGCACATTAACTAAATGGGCCAAGAGCTCGTCCAATGTCTTTGGTTGCTGAGGCGTCACTCAAACAAAGGTTCAGGGAGTGCGACGAGCAATGTGTGTACAAAGCCATTGAGAAATGGTTCCGGATGAGCGCCTGCACCCCTGGAGGTCAACGACACTCTTCCGTCCCCTTTCACCCTGTCGGACTCTCATCGTCGATGCATCGTCGCCGCTGGGTTGTCGAGCCATCTGATTGGCCGGAGTGGCGGATACCGGGTGCCTCAAGGTTGTCCGACGGCTGGCTATATATAAGCCGAACACTGTTGTACGTTACTCTTTTTCTCTTCTCTTTTTCCTTTTCTTCCTCTTCTATATCCTCATGTGATGCAAATAAACCACCGCCCGTCCTGCAAAAGTACATTTTCTCTCTACAAAGGATGGGTCCAGTGAGCAGGGCTAGCTATAGCAGCCGAGACCGGCCATGCGCGGCCCCAACCAACTGGAGGAAGCGGTGGTATCTCCCTAACCCTCAAGCCCCAACACCGCAAGATCGGGAGAGCTCGAGAAGTTAATGTGAAAATGTCCGATTCCACAAATGAATCTGTGAACAGCTTTCGCTGTGCTACGCACCCACGAATCATGCAGAAGGTTCCCTGGCTTCCTGGCCCGGGCCCAAGAACGCGGCAACGGAGGCGTCAGTGAGGCGTCATTTAGTGAAGTGCGTGTTGCTCAAAGGATAGCGTGGTTCGCTCGGCCACTCACGACGATGAGGAATTATGCCTGAAGTGGGCATTCACCACAGTTAATAAATGAACAAGAACAAGCTGTTCTAATGTGTTGGACCACTGTACGACCCACTCCTTACGCTATTCGCATTTTATGACGCATGGCTGTCCTTTTGTTGAGCTGAAAATTTTTATTACTCATATTAACGTGATTATTTTCCCAACACCAATCCTGCCTAAGGTAAGTTTGCAAAGAAGTTCTAAGCACCGGCATGGCTCGGTACTTTTTTAATTGTCTTTTGTAATACGTCCTAAAAGTGTACTCCTTCCCAACAGTGTAGGAAAGAGTGGCCAATTGTTTCCGGTTTGTTAAAGATTGGACAGTAAGATCCCCAGGGCATATAAAAACCATGCTCTTCAAAGAAGGTTCTTATAGAAAGTGTTCCGGTGTGCAATTTCAAAAGGACGTTTGTGCATTAGGAGCTGCGTGCATACTCGTTTAAGTACATTCTGACCCTTGCGTGCTGTATATAGCACTCTGTACAGTGCAATTTGGAGCATAGTGTCACATATATTTTTGTACAGTTTTTTTTTCTTTCGAACAGACCACAGGTAGTCAGACGAAAAACTGACACACAAAACCCGCACGCTGGCTATAACTACCTTCAAGAATTTCCGTTAGACCCGCATGGAATCAGGTATTTACCAATAGAGAATGATGATGGATTACTTTTTGATTTAATAACAATGACTGCCTGGCACAGTATATGACGCTCTCGAATGGCTGGATTTCACTGCGAACCTGACAGGAGACCAACCAGGGAGTATTTCAAAGGAAGTATCTCAAGGCTTCTCGAGATAATAAGAACAAGTGAATGTGTTCCTTTATGGTTGGAAAAGGTAGAAGCCCTACAGACCATGAGCGAATTTTAAGACGTGATGTGCTATAGCAGTGCTTGATGGCTGTAGTAATTCATCTGTCATGTTTGTTGTGTATAGTAAAGTATTTATCTTATCCCCCCCCCCCCGTGTGTGTGTGAAGTTTCACAAGAAAAAAAAACGGCTTGGCTCCATGGAAGAATACTGGGCTGGCACACAGCGTAACCGGGTTCGAACCCCACTGTGTCCTCAGTGTTTTTCTTAGTTTTTGTTATTTCGTGTGATAGTATTAACGGACACCGGCCGTAGCGGCGGCAGCGGGCAACTACGGCGCCGCGCGTGACCCATGTTGCGATCTCATAACAGCTTTCCCTGTAATGATAATTACAGCAAAATACTCACTGCTTTTTGAATTCATTTACTACTGTTTTCATATTAGTTTCGCTTAGACTCGTAGATTCGCTTGTCAACATTCAACAAGCCTAACGGGCTGAGTTTGGTGGTTAAAACGCGTTTTTCATGTGATTGGTTCCTGAACTTGGAAGAACGTTCTGCTAATGTCGCGATGAGCACCTTATTTCGATATTGTGATGATATTAGATTACAACTTATATGACTTGCTCGTCGAAATAGGAAGCTAATGCAATGGCCACGATTTGGCGTACTCTCGATTAAGCTCACCTCTATTTGGCATTTCGTGAGACTTCAGGTGTGCCCACCGCATGGCATCTTCGCTCTCAGACAATGGTCAGACATCGCTGTCGCCAACACTTATTCGCTGCTTGTGGAAATACCTTCCGGTGCCGCCTTTTATTTTTATGACTGCAGCGAGACACTTCATCGACCCCTGGTTCTCCACGACTGGTGAGTTGCGTTCGAAATGTTGCTTTTTAGGCGAGTATGCAGGGGGTGCGTTAGAGTACAACGAAGCATTCGAAGACGCATACAGGCGTGCACGTCAGTCGACGTCACCCAGCTGTGCGCTCCCGTCCCATACATGCCAATGTGTACTTAGTCCTTGTCTACACCCGTGCATCAGTCAATTTGCAAGGATAGCCTAAAGCCATTTATATGACATGCCTTTTACGGAATAGAAGATACAGGGACCTTGGTCACGGCAGACTTATATATACAGAAAGCTGACAACACTGAGCATCCTGAGTATTTCAAGATTGTTTAATCCCCTCTTACGCAGTAGCAAACATTTTTTTCTATCTTTTTGAAACGTCCTCACTCCTTTTTGTAGTCTACAAAAAAAAGGGGGGTGGTGAGGGGCTCAATGGAGTGATTACTGCTTAGCCTTTATTGTTTGTTTTCCATATAGTCTTATGACTTCAAATAGCTTAATTGCGAATAATTAGAACTGGAAACATGAGAAGGGAGAGTTATTTTACATGAATGCAAATTATCTTTTGAACAATTCTCCGACAGTCGCTAACACAACAAAATTAATTTTTATGACACTCTATAACATCCTATCTTTTTGCCTTCGTTCCTGTACGTGTTCAAAATTAGCTAGTATCTGCAAATTGAACAGTAATCACCCATAACAACCCTTTGCAGAGATTATTCACTAGCGTCTACAGTGTTTTGTCGTCGCAATTTTTGCTTTTTAGCCAGCAGTTTTGGCACCATCTTGGTGCTAGCCTTTTACTTTTACAAAAATTCTCGACAAAATTTGGGGAAAGCTGGGCTTTCAAGTGAAATCGCTCCCGATGTACTTTTAATGGTCACTTGGCAGCCACCTAGCACGAGAGAACACAGTCTTTCCATTCTTCCATCTTCATGCGATGTGAAGGGGACTATCATGATTGCACCGTTCTTGTGAACTTCGTGGCGAAGATTTCCGAAAACGCAGACGCACCTGAACATAACTTTCTTTAGAAAACTTTTTCAATGGGCCCCTTTGGAACATTTGTTGAATCCGCGCACTATTATTCTTGTCCAATTTCATAAGAAATTGGTGTGTACGTTTTTTGGAACGTGCTTTTGTGAACGCGTGGCGAGCGTTTACCAAGCGGGGATGAAAGATGTCAAGTGGACAAGCAAAATTAAATAATGCTATAGTTAGGCATTGATCATCAGGGCCTCAATAAAGTTTACCATGCCATACCGGATATGAGAAAGATTTTTTTAGCTTCTTGTTTTTTTTCGCAATAAGGCGCCCCTTGCGCGAATACCAAAGGGGTGCACGCAGATTTTAGATGCTGTATCTCGAAGTTTATACAGATCATCTCTTTGGTCAGAAATATATGCAGTCTTGTTTTCTTAATAACATTTCACACATGGTTTATTCACTCATAACTTAAACGTATATTTGACATTTGACATCTTACATTGTGCCCTAGACGAACCAGGTCAAGTTAACAGCGGCAAGCGTACTGAATATACGTATGACTGAGTAGTCACAGAGATACAGGAAATATATAAAGAAAGGACGACGGGGTGCTTCTGAAGCTGGGTTGTGTTGATGACCGCTATACAGGGCTCCTTACACAGCGCCAGCGCAAGGCTTATGACATAGGGACCCGAACGTATCGATCGTGTTAGCCTTTTCTTCGATCGATTATTCGGTTGATCCTCCGAAAAGTTTAGTAGGCAGTACGGAAGGTTAGAGGGAGGGATGTTATGTAAATGTACCCTTGGGCGAAAATAGCCGCAAGGGCTGGTTTTATTTCAGTCTTTCAGCGGCATATTTTGGTACTGCAAATAGAAACCGTCGCTCAGTAGGAGGAAAAATTCACCTGTAGCGAATGCAAGCCATTACGGCAGATTAATGCTATCGATGAGATCACCGATCAGCATAACGTCGACGCATATGCCCCGGCGTATATACATATATCCACCGTACACTTCAACACATCGAAGTTACGTGGTTCATAACGTGTACCTTTATTTAAGCTATCACTTCTCTTAGATTTAAGCTACCTAAATGAAACGTTCAAAGCCGGGAAGGTTTGGACAATACAGTTCAACCGCGTAGCCCGATTTGTAAAGCGCAAAGCGCAAAGCTGCATGCAATATATATATATATATATATATATATATATATATATATATATATATATATATATATATATATATATTTATATAGAAATTTTAAATGTAGATGCTCTTTCTAATAACAACTTGTTTAAGCCGACATTTCGTTGGGAGCCCCGTCTTTTTCAAAGGAATATTTGTATTATTAATATTTATAATATTATTATATTATATAACAAACAATTAGAATATTCAAATATTTATATTTATTATTAGTAAATATTATTATGCCTTGAAAAAGACGGGGCTCCCACCGAAACGTCGGCTGAATAAACAAGTTAAGTGACAGCGCATCTAATTTTATACTTATAACTTTGCGGCAAACCAAGTTATTCTTCTACACACACACACACACACACACACACACACACACACATATATATATATATATATATATATATATATATATATATATATATATATATATATATATATATATATATGTATATATATATATATATATATATATATATATATATATATATATATATATATATATATTCAAGCTGCAGCACTAACTAGAATGCCGTGCACACTAAGTAGTACTTGCTTACACTTTTTTTTCCTTGGTTGGCTTTCTATCCACCTTTTCTTTTCTGGTCTCGCTTACTTTTTTAGCTCTCAGTTACCCGAACGAGCACACGTTTTCTGCATTTATACGCATCTTAAAGTTGTGTATTCGTTCGAGACTTGAGTACTGGTTCCGTTTTTCACTCTCAGCCGCTCAATACCACTGAAGCCATGTTTGATACTAATGGCTTAAAGGGACGTTTTTATCTGATTTATGTAGTGCCTGCCATACGATATTTATGGATATTGTGTCGTATTATTAGC
This sequence comes from Rhipicephalus annulatus, assembly GCA_013436015.1. Lineage (NCBI taxonomy): Eukaryota > Metazoa > Arthropoda > Arachnida > Ixodida > Ixodidae > Rhipicephalus > Rhipicephalus annulatus. Next base: position 36,491 of record WOVY01014016.1, read on the forward strand.
CGAACCCTTTTTATTTTTACCATGCACGCACCATATAGCCAATTTTGAGATGCACAACATGGAACCTTTTGACCGCAACGCGTGAACGACCGCCAGCCATTGTCCGCAGCCCTCTTTGCGCTCTTTATTCAGGGCAAAACACTTCGTTATTGCACAGTCCACCTTGAAAAGAAACATGAAATGAAAGTTATAAAAAGAGAAAAACTGGTATTAGGATGCTGTCTGGACTCGGCTTTATAGGTCCAAACAAGCATCACGCGCCGAGGCTATGGGTAAAGATAAAAAGTCAGTCATTACTGACCTTAATGGGCACGCGCGTGCTGAAATGTATTCCCATTGACGGCTTCTGCTGTGGCTAAAAATTGCGACGTTCTCGAGATAAACGTAGACATCTATCATGTGTCTTTTGAAATGTTTTGTTTACTGTACACTCAGCATGTACGGCATGGCTTCTATTACGCTATTTGGCACGCGCGTAATTGCACAGCTAATCTAGCGAAACGCCATACCATGGACTTCGTCTATAGAGGCACCTGAATAGACGGGTCGCAATTTCGTGGAACGGCCATCCGAGCTTAATGTGGAAGTCTCATAATAGCACGTGTTGAGCCCCATTAGGGGTAACGTATCGGTTATACTCGTTAAGTTACTTCTAAATAAGCGCTCATATTTGTGCCGGAAGGCAAGAAGATGACGGGGTGACGAAATTAAAGGTATATAGGCATGTGCCCCTGGCTATTCTAAATCCGGCGCTCTCTCTCTACCACAGAGAAGGCTGCAAGTGCTTAAATTTTGTTCACTGAAGTGTGTTGAAACTATTATAATTGGGCGCAAAGCTTAGGATTAAATTTGGTTATTTTTCCTTTCCGTCTCTTCATCATGTACTTCTGAAGTAGAGAAGTCCACCTTGTAATGTAATTCTTGGAATTGCATTTGCTAGCAATATACTTTGGAACGAACACATTGACAGTGCGCCGGGTCAGTTATCTTGTGTAGTGGGTATGGTGTACAGCAGCAAAAAAAGTGTATACCATACGAGTTAAAACTCCTACTTTACAAATCACTTTTCTATTCGCGGCGGAAATGTTGTAGGCCCGTGTGCTCAGATTTGGGTGCACGTTAAAGAACCCCAGGTGGTCTAAATTTCCGGAGCCCTCCACTACGGCGTCTCTCATAATCATATAGTGGTTTTGGGACGTTAAACCCCACATATCAATCAATCAATCAATCAATCAATCAATCAATCAATCAATCAATCAATCAATCAATCAATATCAACTTTTCTATTCGCATCTTACCTATTGTTTTTTTTGGTATGGGGGACTACAACTAACACGAACTTGCAAAAACTATAGCTGATGCAGAAGAAGAATATGAGAATAATTTTTAACTTGTATTATGCTCACACAAGCGAATTGTTTCAACAGGCTGGCGCACTACCCGTACATCACCTCTACGATTTTAAGTTAACAATGGTGCTCAGGCGTGAATTGAAAGAAAGACGACATTTTTTGTACCACCTCTCAAAACTGCAGCCATATAATACATTGTTTGATACACGAAATAAAGAAACGTGAAAAATAAAAACTTCGAAAAAAAACTACTCCACAGATAAGTTATCCTGCACAATTGCTACGTTACTTAATAAATATGTTAAAGCTGGCATAGATTTCTTACACCATACACAGACCCATTTGCGGGAATTACACATGTTCAATGTTTAATATTTCCTTGCAGTTGCTATATTGTTATCAGTGTTGCTATTTTTTGTATAATGGGCTTTGTTCTTTTGTTGCTTGTTATTTGAGTGTCTACTTCTGACTATTTGCCACTTCTGTCACGTCTTTTTTTTTCAATTATGGGGTACGTGGTGTACATAAAAAGTATGGCTATAGTTTTACATTTTCTTGAGGTGGCTCTTCGTTTAAGTGGTAGTTCCGCGAATCCCTCAGTATATTCTCTGCCAGACACACCAGAATGTTCTGCAGGTGACCTGCCTTCCCTAGACAATCAACCTGCTCTGTGTAAATGACTGCTGCTCTGTGTGGGCAGGAATTTTTAAAAGCATTTAGCAAGCACTTGTTGGTGATGCTATTTTCATGAGCTTTGAGTGGGACGAGTTGAAATGTAGCAGTGGTTCGCTTGTACGAGGCTTGTACTGCCAGCATTCATGATGAATTGCTAAAAACAGCCTAGATGTAAAAAAAACGTTGTAGTCAAATCACAAGGTCACGAATATCCTATGGGCTCGTGCTATACAGGCGACTAGACTCAATGAACTGTTAGCGTGTGTTCTGTCTGTTCGCTTTAGCGGTACATTTGTGATCATGCTTACTTCTAGGCCCATATTTGCTCATTTATTATTTGTATTGTTTTTCTTTTCTCCTCAGAAGTGTAAAATAGCCAACCAGGCTTGTCCTTGGCTAATTTACCAGCCTTTCCAGCTTCGTATCTCTTTCTATTTTTCTTTCTCTTTGCGTACTTCGCTAGCTAGCAAAGCTTCCTGCTGAACACTCGGGGTAGTTTTTATGGGCTGCAGTGTCGCTATATACTGTGTCAACGAGTGCCCAATAAAACTACAAAAAATTCCAATTAACGCTTACGTTGTTTTTGTCTCTTACTGCGAGAGCACCAGAGTGATATAGTGTCTTTCATAGTACGTACACACTGTATGTAAAAACAAGCCCTTTACAGTCATTCACCGCGCTGCTATGCAGGATCACTTTACTGTCCCTGCTGACAGTTCTATAGATGTATTAGAGGGGGAATAAAAGGCACGAATGCTAACCGAGTGGTTGCCTACACTTCACATCGAGATGGCAATCCGGGAGTGATAACGAGGGTGACCGGGCGAGTGTTCTTTCAGATGAAGTGCTTCAGACCGTTTTTCTACAAGTAGGGCTGCCCTTTGCCTTGAAGCATATCAGGAGCACTAATGTGAATGTCTAGGAAGACGAGGACGGAGCTCGGTTAATGCTTCTTTGTACTCAGCATGGCTAAGAGGTCGTCAAACCACTCGGTTCAAAGCACCCTCCAAAAAGCTTGGCGCTGTTGATTGAAAAGGAAGCAGTGCACGAAAACGAAGGGGACCAACAGCTTCACGTGGGAAAGTTAGCCATTTTGGTGCGATAATAGCATGAACTAGCAAATTACAGGCTCTCCACGCAGTCTTCACCAATGGCTGTTCTCAAGAACACATTATCCCCCTTTTTTTCCCTTGGTAACTACTAATCCTAAAATCTATAGTATTATCTACACTTCTTCCTATTCCTGTAGTTTTAGTACTGTCTAAATTGCTCATCTTTTTCTTGCTTTGATCGTTCCTTTGTTCATTTATACATGGAGTCCATATTATTTATCGTTATTTCTATTTTGTAAAATTTTCTAAACAGTGTTCTTGTTTTACTAACAATTCTTTAATATTGACTTTTTGTAGTGTGTTACATGTTTTCGTATAAATTATTTCACGTTGTTGAGAGTGTTGCATTTCACTTCTTCATTGTATAGACATTTTCTGACAGGAGGTTCTCTTGAGCCAAGTGCTCTGGGTTCTGTATACTTTTAAGCATGTATGTTTCACGTGAAATCAGATAAACTGAACTGAAACGAAAAGATTACTACGGCTGTCAGCCGCTTACTAGGCATTTTGTTAATGAGAAGCATGACACGAACTGCTATCTTAACGGCGGATCCAAGCTGCGTAAGGGACGAACGAGCGCAGCTTTTCGGAGTATTGGAGAGCGCCATGCACACGTAGGACGGCGAAGCTCTTAAAAGGGTCATAACACCTAATTCTCGATTGTAATCTGTGTTATGTGGGTTTATTCTCGATTATAATCTGTGTTATGTCGATTTATTCTTGTGCACTCACAAGTAAGCTGGTGAAACTTTAGCGCATTCGGTCGAGCACTTGACTTTTAATTGAATATAAAAAAACAACAACACGTGCGAGTGTTTCGAGAGTCTGGCATCGCTGGCGCACTCACGAGCAGAGACGTAACAAGGACCTAACTGCGCAAGCATATGCACTCCGGCGAACGACATTGTTCAGTGGTATAAGCTGCGCGTGACAACGAGATAATTGAGCTTTTCTCCAGCTCGGCAACGATTATAAGCGGCTGAAACTTCAGACGACGACGGCTCCGCTCCTTCCCGCACATGACGTCACACGTGGCATGGCGAAATGTTGCGCGGGGGTTTACGGGTGTTGAAGAAGGAGAGAGACGACGTCTCGCTCCGCACGACTTTCAGGCTTGGTGAGAAGCTGCCTCCATTTGTTTTTTTCCTCTCCCGTTTCGCCTCGTTTTTACGAGGAATAAGTAGTATTTTTGTACCACTTAAGCCTTTAAAAATACAACTAAGCGTCAGCACTTCTGAGTCGCTTGCTGAGGCTTAGCTAGAACAAAGAATATGTGTTCGCAGGGCTGCTAGTGCTCCTGCGTAACTATTAGAGCGTTCACTTATGGATAATAACAAAACATGTTTCTCAATCAAGAGATTTACTTTGATTTATTTTAATTTGCTTCGTTCATTACAATGAAATGAAGCCAGCATGTTTTCAAAGTTATTATCACGCATGACCACTGTATATTCCCGTCCTGGTATACTCTATCATTCGGAATCAAGATAATGATATCGGAGGTTTTACTTGCAAAAAAAAAAACGACGAAATGATTATTAGGTACGCCGTAGTGATAAGCTCCCGAAACTTCGGCCACCTGGTGTTTTTTAGCCTGTACGGACGTCGCTCAGTACAAGGGCTTCCAGCATTCGGCCTCCGTCGAAAAACGACCTCCATGGAATCGAACCCACGACTTTCGAGCCAGCGGTCGAACACCGTGGCCACTGTACCACCGAAGTGGACGCGGATGGAAAGTAGAGCAGTTAGGCTATGAGACTTAGCAAAATTTATCTGTTTGGGTGTTTTCACTATATGCCACAGCTTGTTCTATAATAAGCCGGAAAAGTTGGTTTCAAGAAAGTAGCGTTAAATCCGCTTTAACATTTTCACTGTATTCAGTCGTGCGTGATATGAAAGTTATCGTGCGAGCACAGACCTGCTTAACGTCACAGGGGCCTATAGAGGCGCGTTTCGGAATAGGGAAAACTAAGGTTTCACCATCTTCTCTCCCTTGTTGGCTGTTCCGTGCTACGACAATCACCCATAAGACGAACTCTATATCTTTCCTATATATATTTGAAGCCTTTCATTCGTTAGGTTATGCTTCGCGGGCTCTCATCTCCACAGGCGATGACGAAATTGCGGGAAAAGATGTGCAACAGCTGGTGCTTGGCACCACTTCGTTTGGACAGCTTCCTTAGACGGGAGTGATCGCAGCTTAAGGAACAGCAAAAATGGTTAGGGAAGCTTTCTTGGTACTATCCTCTCCTCGAAAGTGTATTCGGGAAGGGTTTAAAAGTGGGCTCGTTGGCGCAGATTCATACTGAAATATTGGCAGCACAAACTAACGGGGCGCAAAATAACGCAGTTCGCGCTCGTTTGTCTCCTCTTTTTGCGTACCGTTCGTTTGCGTTGCCAATATTTCAGTGTAAAGAGTATTCTAGCACGTGAAAAACGCAAAAGGATTGTGACCTTACTGTTTTTTTTTGCCAGTGAAAATTGTCAACTTGACAGCTTTTCCCCTTTGGCCAACAGGAAAGGAGATATGTTGCGTGAATTAGGCATACATAAAAGCTAAACATGTGCAGAAGGCACCTTGTCGCTAGCAGTGCGCCTTTCTTTCATGGCTATATGCCAACATTTTATAATCACTTTCCCGAACGAGGCTCCGCGTTGCCTGTCGTAAAGCTGCAGTCCCCGAGGAGCGGATGGGGGTGACCATTACTCCTGCTTTCGCGGCGACATCTCACATGCTTAGAACGCTCGTACAGCCAATCTTGGCAGCGCGGTGAGCAATTGTCGTAGGACATCTAAGAGCGCGAGCCTTCTGAGCTAGCAGGCACGTGCAGACTAATAAGGTGCGCGCCTTGGATTACCGGCGTCTGGGAGACGACGTAAAGGGCTGCGGCAGCGCCGCTCACATGACGCAATGCGAGCCGCCCACCAACGTCAATAACCAGGTGGGCGGCCCGCTCGATCGAAGCCGAACAAAAAGACGATCGTGCGCGGCCTGGCTCCTGTTTGCAAATGCACAGACAAAGGGTCCGCCCGAAATAACTCGCCGGAATTATCAATAAAGAAGACACAGAAAAAAAAAGAACGAGGCGGCGGCAGCACCAGCGCCCCGTCACGACACGGCGCGGTACTCCGCAACGACGGAAAAAAGAAAAAAAAAAGGCGAGAGAAAGAGAGAAAGATATATGTAACGGATGGATCGCCCACCAGTGGCACGCCATGATGAACGGCCGCGGAAAACTTGGCAACAGGCGGCTCAAATTGACATGCGCCGGCCGAGAATCGCGCCGATGTGCCACCTCGTGCGGGGGCCCGATGAATTTTTTATCCCCGCCCGGGCACGAATCGCGGCGAATTGTGGAGGCAGTGGGCTCGGAAGGGGAGTCCAAATCTCGGCGGTGTCTCTGCTGAGCGCTAGAGTAGGGATCCGTTTAATATTGGAGGGCAGGCGCGCTATGAGCAACTCTTGTGCCAAGCTGACAAACGAGATAGCTTGGCTTTGGCGGCGAACGCTCGTCTCGCCATCATCGGCAAACAAGCCAATTGGCTTTCGCGGCGTCCTTTCCTTAGGGCCCTCGAATACGCCTGCTTTCATAAGCGCGTGACGTCACTTATGCGGTTGTGAACTACATTTTCCCCCCGAGCGTCCTTTCCAGGTGAGATGTTGTCACTGGCATGTGCAACGAACACAGAAGAATGGTTCGTCATGAGAAACGTAAGATATGCTAATGTCTTGTAGATATGCCATACGAGTGAAATGTCTGCGCTTAATTTTGATTGCACGTTTTTGTGTATATACCTTTAAGGCATAATTGGGAAAGCATCGCTACTTTCCGATTTTATTTTTAAGGGTGAGCCCCAGAAAACAGAAAATTTCTGACATGCAATATGAACAGTTTTTGGTGAAAAGCTGACCAACGCTTGCAGCGGAAGGATGACTTTCTAGCATGAAAACAAAAGGAAAAAAAAGAGAAACAAGCAGTTACTGTGATATACGCTTAGGTGAAGCATAGAAAGACATGATGAATTCGAAGCACTAGTTGCTCAAGAACACTAACGAATCGATTAGATCCCAAATCAGAGATACCTGAAGCAGTCAACATTGATGTTGTGGCACTATGACACCAGAGTACATGCGTTACGTATGACCGAACACCTGTTTCTCTACGCTATATGACAGGGTCTACTTTAAAAGAAAAGACAGAGTGCTACTATGCGCCAAGTTATAGGTACGGAGCTTAATGCAACCAAAACCCTTTTGCTCTACCTAGGTAAGGGGCAGAGGGTCAAACCTCGTAATTTTTGCGCCCATGACTTGAAAATTCTTTTCATCAAGAACGCAGGGGAGTTACAAATCAGCTTGTAATATTCGTGTCTTGTTTTGTAAACATAATGCTATATAGTAATTTTCTCACAATAAAATCTTAAGGAATGCTTGAACGTTCGGTTAGAAAGAGTATTCAACGACCTTGAATAGATTTGAGGTTCGCTGGGCAACCTAGTGCTCGCGCATTTTGATTTATTTGCGAAAAATATCACCCGAAAGCTATTCGTATAATTTGAGGAGGCCCGTGATAGAGGGCTGCCGATTCATTTGACCCGTCTGAGATGCAAGCATATAGGCGTCTGCGCGATGGGGCATGGTGGTAGCCTACGTAAAGTTGAGGACTATAGGCAGGTCGTTGTGAGAAGCACGTCATCCCTTCATTTTCATTTTCGCATGTACGGCGAAGGTTGTTTTCCTTCATGGTCAATTTTTGAGGAGTGTTGGAGGTATGCTGCGGTGAAACTGGGTTCACGCTAATGCTGAACGTCACGAGCGCTTATGGGTGCAAGAACACGCCGAATGCAAATACACCTTGAAGACGATATGCACCTAAATCAAAGCACACGAGTATCTTTGCCTTCCTCCGTCATCAAAATGGGACCAATGCAACCGGTTATCAAACCCGAGACCACGTGATTTCAGCCGAAGGTGAAAGGGTGCGTGAAGTGATGCTACAGTGAACAAAAATAATCTTCCACAAAAGTATCTTTATTCGGCCGGAATGAAGATCATAAGTTTCCAAAACTGTGCTTATGGTAGGCATAGTTTTAGAATTTCGATCGTATATGGTGTCTTCAAAATAAAGGATTGTTCGACTTTCAGAGCGGCAGTCGTCTACGTACCATGGTTGATGTCTTTCACTGCTTCTGTGATGTCTGGGATGATTTGAGCCGTGTTCATAAAAATTCTCCTTTCGCGAGGGTGTTTTGCAACTGGCAGGTCGGCTCATGATGTCCAGCAACAGGATTGCCTGAAACAGTCTTTTAGGAACATCTTTATTGTGAGACGTTTTTGCGCATACGCGTCCTGGATATTCAGGGCGAGAAAGCAGATTTACATGTTTATAGACACACCACGACCGCTCTGTCTTTTCTGAATAGAGAAAGTAAACGTTTATTGAATCAGAAGTGTCGCCGATATAAGCTGGCCGGGGCTCTTTTTCCAGGGCTCTAATGGCTATAGAAGCACGCCGGGATTGGTGGGGCTCCACTGGCTATAGCGGCACGCCGGGACTGGTACAAGGTTTTGGAGCTGGACGTACTGTGCTTTTAATGATTCAGTGTGCTTTTATACTCTACACGGCATGTCTTCCTTTGTTTTAGAGCAAAGCGCATCTTATTTGTAGATCTTAGAGCATGCTTAGGGCCCAAGACATAGATACATCCACGTGAGCTCAAGGTCTGCACCCCACGTGGCCTCAAGAAGGGAGGATTTCAGCCGGTAGCTCTTTTAAGTGCCGGTGGTGTGGAGTGCTTGCATGCTTCTACATGCCGATCTTTTTCATGCAGGTTTAGCCGCTTTTGTCTTGTGGTCCCTGGAAAAACCACTGTGGCCCCCCTACGCGCACCCGCAGTCGAAGACCATGCCCCTTCCATCGACAGCGGCGCGACGGGCACACGGAGAGCGCGAACGGCAACCACTGACGCCACTGAGGCTCGCCGCCGGCCAATCGATAAACGCGTGCGACGCACTCTGCATGGAGCGTAGAGAGTACAACGCGCCTTGACGTCACGTGTTGACGTTGCAGTCTACGACAGGTGCGCTCCCCGCCGCGTCGACCCATCAAAAATGCAGGGCGTCGTCGTCCGGGCCCAAGTGACACCCGGCTCAGCCAAGGTCCACGTCACAAAGGGGCGGCAATTAGGACGCGTCCGTGGCGTGCACCACCGCCATCAGCTGAGCCGTCCTTGAACGTGACGCCTCGGCCGGGCACGCTCGCGTGAGCGTCCCGGGGCCGCCAGCAGAGGCACGTTCGAAAACCCGTGACGTCGGCCCGGGGCTCGGGGTGGCGATGAGCTCAGTTCGTTCGGTCGCAGCTGCTGTTTACATCCACTGCGGAAGTGGTGCCTGGGCTCTGGGTGCGTGCGTCCGTAGTGCATTCCGCGCACGCCTCGCGACGCCCCAGTTGCGACCCCTGTGCGGCCTTGCTGGCCAAGGACGCCCGGAGGTGGCTTCGCATGGACGCCGGGAACAATTGGACCCGGGGCTACGCTCAAAGCCCGCGGTACGAGTAGTGTACAGAGCTTATTGAGGGCAGATACTACATGGCACTTATGGAGTGCACTCATGCCGGGGCGCACTAAATGGCCTCCGTCAATGCATTCGATGAGCTTCAACGACGAGTGGGAGCCGCCGGTAGACTATTCGTAGTTGCCATGGCATCTATACGTGTGAGGCGACAGATATATGATCACTTTATTGCGTGCTCAAAGGTACCACCACCACAGTGGCATCTTTCAGCAGGACTTAATGGTGACAAGACATAGCTGTATGTAACTGATGCTAATGGTTCTTTCGGAGCGACGATGGCGGAAAATGTCATCGAATGCTTATTAAGGCTGTATGACCCTCAAACGAGTGTCAACAAGCTCAACGTTAATGATACAATATATATGGCGGACTGCTGAATGAAATGCTTTTTGAACCTTGAAGTGGACAGAAGGTGTATTTAGCACAGTTCTTTACACTATTACAAATGATGCACCTGGAAGGGCATTTTGTAAAAAAAAAATTGGACTAAGCGGATTGTACCTTTTAACGGACGATTATTGGATGGAGCTCGGAAACCGGTTGTGATGATGGATGTCTATATAGCGGCGCTACAGAATGAACACCCGCAGGAATGAAAATCCACTTAATGGACTCTTATAAATAAGCTCCGTCTCCCCCTCAGACGTGATCTCCATGTATTAGAAATAATATACGTAAATGAAAAAAAAAAGTCAGAAAGGAAGAGCTCGCAAAGTTTTCCTCTTTAACTCTTAGTCGCTTATCATAAGTTTGTTTAAAGTACTACACTATTCATGCATAACTTCTGAAGTTGTAGAAACTCCGTACCACATGCTTCTCAGATTGATTGATTGATTGATTGATTAATATGTGTGCTTTAACGTCCCAAAAGCACCATATATGATGATGAAAGATGCCGTAGTGGAAGGCTCGGGAAATTTCGACCAGTTGGGGTTCTTTAACCTGCACCCAAATCTGAGCACACGGGCCTTCAGCGTTTTCGCCTCCATCGATAATGCAGCCGCGACAGCCGGGATTGGATCCCGGGACATGCGGGTCAGCAGCCGAGTACTTTAGCCACTAGAACACCGCGGCGGGGCACATGCTTCTCAGACGTAAAATGATATCGCTTATTAGATGTCGGGGTCGAGAAACACGAAGCGTATGTTAGTCAATTAACGTTGTCATTGAAAAGGTAAACCTGCAGTCTTCGATGTTACTTTAATACCACGACATGACGCTAAGCTTACTCACATCATGTTGCAATTAGGCTAGAGGTTACAACGTTCATAAAAAATATGCTCAAATGTGCTGCACGCGTTTTTTTCTGACTGCGCTCGCACAATGTAACCACCAGGATTTCAGGAAACGGGAGAGACAGCTAATGTAATATATCTTGACGTCTCAACTTATGGATATTATAAGTACCCGAGTCGATATTGGTGCTTAAAGGCCAGTATTACACCAAATTATGTGAACCGTCAGGCACATACCAGATGAGTTCAAACTTTCACATCAAGAAAACACACACACACACACACACACACACACAAACACACACACACACACACACACACACACACACAGAGAGAGAGAGAGAGAGAGAGAGAGAGAGAGAGAACATAACGAGAAAGGCAGGGAGGTTGTAGAACTTCGTAAGCGTTCTTACACCATCAACCGGCTATCTCAGCCAATGATATGTCATATAAGGGGTTGACTGGAATTCGCTCTTACATACGGTTTCAGTATGAGAGCTTTTTTCTAGTTTGACAGTGGCAAAAACGACAGCACAAAAATTTCTTGTCATCACTTTTCTACTATATATAAGAGGCGCTGACGTCCATTACACCAGAGTTGACAAAGTTTTGCAACCTAAGAGACAGTGCACGGAAGCTATCAGAACGAAATTACAGATTGCTAGTCTCTACGGGGGAGGAGAAAAAGTAGGATGGTAAGAGAGAGAAAGCATGTGCATGTACACAGACAGTGCTGTTTACAGCACTGGATAACAGTTAATAATTAACGGCGTTCGGATATCTTGTGTAGATTTGTTCACAATGAAAATGACAGCCATGTACTCGTAGCCCTCTCTGTGACGGATTGAGAGCTAGGTATTCGGAAAATATTTTTTTTACTCGCAATGGTCTGCGTCAGCACGAGCTACAGTACCCTCAGAAGTATGCCTCTGCCCACTTTATTCAGGGTAATATCACCCACATTTCCAAACGTATCGTAAAAAACACAATGATCAATGATCAGTGCTCTACGGAAGGCAAACGATTTTGAAAGGCTTACTGCAATCTCCAGTCGACAAAGGAGAGTATACTATCGTGTCCGCGGAATCCTTGCGGAGCGAACAGTCTTGACAGTGCATTTGACTGACGCTCGTTATTATTATCTGTTCTCTTTGTGTTAAGCCGAGGGCATGTCGTTCTGTCGCTTCCGCACGCCAAATATTCCAACTGCATCCAACCGTGGATGCTGTATCGATTCTCAGATCCTCAAGTGCTGTCCGGGAAATGTTGTCAGCCTGCTCACTAACCATGCATAATGCCGCAGCTGACTCGCCACCACCCTTGAAACAAATGATGGCGTGCCGTGTCTTGATCAAGACATGAATAAGCTTTCAGGTTTTAAACACTTATACTAGCGAGCGTTCTGAATATGGGTCTCGAGTTGCTTTCATGAGAGTGTTAGCCTGAATATATTGGTATGTGAGAAGAAAGAGATGATCTGACCGTCTATCCCTCATTGAGTATATTGGATAGCACCCACTAAAGTCGCCTAGGACCCGAATTATGAAATTCCACCAAATAAAAAACAATTGTAAAGACCACTGTAAGATTGCCACTTTCTAAATACTTTCCATGCATACTTCGCAGTCAGTAAACAACACTGAAAACGAAGACCAGCTAGGACTATCAATGACCTTAATTTTTGCATGCCAATATTATAAATTCAACAGTCAATTTCACGTCATATACACGGCCACATTGGAAATGAAAAAAAAAAACACGTAGACAGGACGGGTGCTCGTTTTCTTCGTTCGCATGCAGTGTGTTTTTGATTTGGGCGCGAGATTGACTATTGAATTCAGACGTGCGCTAACTAGCACAACAGCCAGTTCTATTACAATGTTGTGATATTCGCTCTTTAGGTCGACAAACCCAAAGCGTCACAAAAACCATAACAACAGAAGTAATATTAATGAGTCCTCATTAATATTGTGTCTAATAAAAAAAAGAGCCTCTAAATTTGCTCTCTTATTCTTCGTAAGAATGGAAGGGGCTTCGCTATCTCTGGCGTAGAAATACGAACCGGAGGTAACAGTAGGTCGATTGGTGCTCGAAGATTATTGGGGTATAGCTTTTCGTACCATGACGAGACCCTTTCAGCTTGAGAATGTTGATGCAGCTCTGCACAGTGCCAGCTGTCGATCCCCCTGCAAACGAATCAAGCGACTGCCAAAGTGTTTCATCGCCCGCCATTGACGTATGCATGTGGGAGGTAGTGGCCAGATACTGCACCAGGGTGGCCAATCCTTCTCTGGTGAGGGAGTGCGTTCCCGGCGGTGGTTACCGGTGAGGCTGCACCCCAGGCCTCGTAATGTAGTTCCACCCCCACGCGGATTTTTTTTTTAATTTGGTTGGGAGCTGCACGGCACCGGGATTTGAACCACGGACCTTTTGCATGCGAGGCGAATGCTCTAACCACTATGCCATCGCTGCAGTTCGCCCACCATGCTGTTTACCAAAGGCGCCTTCCCTCCACTCTAAGAGAATACAATGCTTGGAAGTCTAACACGAACGAGCGGCGTGTTGCAGCCGTTGAGTGGCACGTCGAGACAGCGTGTGGCATTGCTTCACGCAAGATGCGTACATATAAAAGTAAAAAAAAAAACCACCGCGCCTGCGCGGAAGGCGCAGCACGGCCACAGCGAAAGCTAAATGAGCGGCCTTTCAAAGCCTTTCAAAACACTCATTGGGTAACTACTGCAAGCACACTTGCTTGATACCCACTAGGGCTATAATAGTGAAATTGTTTGGGTAGTAGGCCGGCATTTGCTATGCTATTTTTCGTCATTCTTCTGAGAAGCATGGTATCCGCTAAACACCTGCAAAGAATTTCGTGCCAATTGTTCATGCAGTGGCTGACGACGATGAAGAATTATGCCTGAAGTGCGTATGCACCACAGTCAATAGTAGAACAAGAACAAGTTTTTTGTAATGGGTAGGAGCATTGGACTATACCCACTCATTACGCTATTCGCATTGTGCGACGACTGGTTGTTCTTTCGTTCTTTTAAAACTCTTTATAAGCCGTACTAAGGCGATTGCTTTCCCGACATCTAGCCTGCCTAAGGCAAGTTTCCCAACAAGTCCCAACCGGCGTGGTTTAGTGGTAAAATACTGGGCTGACACCATGCGGACCCGGGTTCGAGCCCCACTGTGTCACTGGTACAAGGTTTTTTTTCTTCTAAATTCGTGCGATGTGGTTACGAACACCGGCGGCGACGACGGACAACTACGGCGCTGCGCGAGACCAGAGTTGTGATTTCATAACAGCTTTCGCTGTAGAAAAAAAAAAGAGCGCAAAGCTATCATAGATAGGTTAATATAACGAGCCTGTTTACTTTTTCCCGGCAACAGAGGGGAACCTGATTTGGGTCTTGGTGACGCGCTCATCTACTACTTTGATCCGGGGATGCAACAGCAATAATGCCTTATTCATCATCCGTGTCGAAGCAAATGGTGGAACGAAAACACGTCGCCAAGTGGCAAACCGTAGCTGAAGCGAAGCCTCACACAATGTGCTTAAAGCTCGCACGCAGGTGTCGCTGTACCAGGCATTCTATCAAAACGCTTCGAGTGCGCCCGAACGAAGCAGCGTACATTGGAAGAACTCTTTTCCAATTCGTAGAGGTGGCACATTGTGACAGCTCAGCGTGAAGCGGCGGAGGAAAATTACAGATTAGTGGGTCGTGCGCAAAAGTCTGGCTACCGACGAGCGAGCTGCGCAGCATGGCGCGGGCACTAATGTGCTTCACCTTCTGAGTTTGTTCGTTTTTTTTTTCATTTTATCCTTTTATTTTGCTTTTTAGTAGAGCAAGTTAGTTGCAAACTGCAGAAACATATAGAGCAATCGAAAAAGATGTGTATCTATTTTTCAGTTCCACGATTGGTTTCAGCAGGTGTTGAGCTTGGCCTTAAGTGCACGACCCTAGACGATTATCTTTTTCAGAAAGTTTGTGCTTCCCGACGTGACCAAGCCCACCGAGCTCTACTTACTTTTATGTACCAGATGAACCTGGCCACTCGTTCATAGACGTTTTTTTTGCTTATAGTTGTCCAAGTCTTCGCCATTTTTCCCCTTCCTCATCTTGTTTCCTCTTTCTCCCCTCTAACCTTTGTTTGCTCTGTTTCTTCCCTCCTCCCGAAAGGGTGAGCAGGCGTTGTTCTCCAGGTGGCAGTTGCCAGCTTGCTCTCTCCCTCTCTCCTCTGTGTCCTTGTGTATCTGCGTATGCAAATCAAATAAATAAATAAAATAGTGTTGTCTTTATACAATGCAGCACCTTGACTATTTTGCAGGTATGAATAAGCTTCCAAGTTATCGTCAACAAGTCCCACGGCATCCGTGAACAAAAATGTAGGTCACCGGCTACGCTGTTGTACTCAAAGTGAGGTCTCTTTACTCGCCAACGTTTCTTGCCGACCGTTCTTGGAACGCAATGCATAGCTCAACGAGTGTCTTGATCAGTTTGGCGGATGGTATATGTGGAGATGTGTCTGAGAAAATGTACTCGAAAAGCTTATTCATCTTAATGATAGTAAGAATCATTTGTGGTAAAGCTACATAAATCTCAGCACTAGTGCTTGATTGATTGATTGATATGTGGGGTTTAACGTCCCAAAACCACCATATGATTATGAGAGACGCCGTAGTGGAGGGCTCCGGAAATTTCGACCACCTGGGGTTCTTTAACGTGCACCCAAATCTGAGTACACGGGCCTACAACATTTCTGCCTCTATCGGAAATGCAGCCGCCGCAGCCGGGATTTGAACCCGCGACCTGCGGGTCAGCAGCCGAGTACCTTAGCCACTAGACCACCACGGCGGGGCCTGTGCTTGGTTTCCACAAATTTTCGGTTGCATTATTCAAGAATGTAACCATTTTTCATAGTTCTAGGGATATACAACCAGTAAAAGTGGTCCTTCGTGAAACTAACCAAAAGCCCTTTGCCGTATCACAGCGCACATTCTAAACTTATCAAAATAGAAATAGCTATCACGTGCTTCAATTCAGCTATCATATATGGCTGCGGGCAAGCGCCTCTTGCCGAAGTTCAAACGTGGCAATAAAGTGCCGGAATCCAAACAAAAAAACTGAGCACGCACGTGATACCTCACATTCACCGGCTCTCGCACAATATAAAGAAGATCGCAGTCACATATAGTATGCTCATTGTGTTTTCTTCTCCGTGCAAAGTGGCCAGAATTCACGCTTTGATGGCGAATAAGCAGTCCACGTGATGCGCTGTGTCAGCGATGTGGTATACAATATTTTGCTATCCGGTAGGGTACACATCAGCCAAACGGGCCGCTGGTTCAACGATCGTGCAAGGAACCACCGCTTTTCGGTCAACAACAACGTGAGCGGGTACTTGGCAAACCACTCCAAACGATGTGGTTGTGCGTCACTCACTCTTCAGACAAACCACGTCTCTGAGAGCAAGCAGCCGCATTGAAAGGAAGACCATTAGGCATTCCCAATAAAAAGGGCAGATGGCCAGTGCGTTACTGTCCCATCACTGGATATGAAGGATAAAGAAGCGATATTTTTGAAACATGCCTGGGCACATGTTAAGTGTAGATTGTGCGCTGCCCATTTTGCTGTACACGAGGGTTGACACATGTTCATGAGCTCTGGCATATTTTTTACAGCTCCGTTCAGTGCAGTTTCTGGCGCATGCACAGACTCGGTGTCAGTGGCTCATGATGATTTGCTTGTTTTTTTTCATGTGTATATTTCCGTTATGAGATTAACTTGTTTGACAGCCTACTAATATCGGCGTCGTATCTGCTATTAAACTGTTGGAAGCTGGCACCCGAGTCTGTCAGTTCGTTTTCGCGCTTTGTCCTCCGCTTTGCGTCTTATTCGCTTTTTCTTTAATGCAGAAAAAAAGGGTTCCTTGTATCCAGAAATCTAAGTGGCAGCGGTGGCGTTGCAGTGCTTCAAACAGTTGCACAAACAGCTCATCTCACCGGCAAAACCATGATACACCAAGGGAAGGAGTACACGCGTATAGTGAATCTATGCGTGACTGTCTGTTATCTATGTGTTTTTTGATAGGCATGTGTGCCGCATAGTTATATGCGTGTTTCTGAATGTGTTCACACCAATCAGCCGTGATCAATATCGTCCCGCATTCATGCAGGCAATCGCCTGTTCTTACCGGATGTACACAAAGCCAACACACAGCCCTATTACGAAGCCAATATGGGCCGGGCAACAAGCGAGAACTGCAGGGGCCATGGGCGTTCATGAAAGATTTACTCCTTCGACCTGAAAGCTCATTCCTGCATCCAATCCGACGTCGACCGAAGCCAGTACCGGACAATGCAGTGTTTGGCTGCTGCTGCCTCTACAGCCCGCTTGTTTTATTTCTTACTATATTGTGTTCAGTACACCGCATAAATACAAACATCGTTTGAGTTTGAGTTTGAGTTTATTCAACCACGTGACAAGTACACGAAAATACACTGTATACGTGGTTAGGGGCGAAGAAAAAAAAAGCTGCATTTCACAGCTTGACTGGCCCTTTCACCAAGAAAAAAATCTAAACTACAAATTTACAAAAATTACAAAATTTACATGCAGCAGAAAGCGACAATACAAAAAGAAACACGCATGTGGCCCATGACAGCGAATAATAGAATGACAACTCTGAAATACATACAAAAATATTCATAGCAAAGCAACGTATGAAAGAAATAAAAACTGAATAACATTACAGAAATCACCCTACATTCATTTACAACACAATCAGCACATCCGGTTTAACATTTCACATACGCAGATTCACATACGCATTTCAAATACGCATTTAACATACGCATTTAACATACGCAGATTATGAGTTGTTAGTTTCCATTTGTTCATCACACTTGGAAGGCGGTAACGTAGTGTTTCAAATCCAAAGTTTGTGTGAGGACAAGGTACGTGCTAAGTCTCCGTACACCGAGTAACGCGACTGGCAGGATTTGGTTGCAAGGTGGCCAAGGTGCGTAGAAAGATACTTCCTCTGCGTATTTCTGATTTAAAAGCTGACAGAAGCTGGTATTCGTAATAACAGGTAATTCTTAAAATTCTATATTTTGCAAATATTGAAGCAGTGTGTGCGTTATAAGATACACCTTCAATGCACCGCAAGGCATTTTTCGTAACACGACCAGGTTCTTTAAAGATGCTTTAGAGCCTGTAGACCAGACCAGATGACAATAGTGTAAATGTGAAGAAAAAAGAGCATTGTACACTAATAATTTTTGTTTCACAGGTAGTATGTTCTGGCATCGACGCAACACACCTAAAACTTTACACAGTTTGTGACTAATGTGTTCGGCATGGTAATGAATGCCGTATTCGCATCTGTGACGGACCAAACGGCCGAACATGTTAAGGGGCATTGAAGAGAAGGTTTCAAAGCGCACGTGTTTATATTTCGTGCCATTTAAGAAAAGCGACACGTTTATACGAGCTCCAATTTAGACATTATCATTCAATTCGTTTTCAGAACGGCGTGTCGGACGCATGCGCTCCCGAAGGGCGGTAAAATTGGCGTAACATAATTATTGGTTCAGTGTCACTGTCGTTAATCATTTTTCTCTTTCAAACGACCGCCGAGTTTCCCCGCAAACCGTTCTCCTTGGCCGCGTATAGTATTTTTTTTTCATTTTGAGTGTTGTTTTTATATAGCTGAAAATGAAGATGAGGCAACGATAAAAATCGCCGTCGTTGTTCATTTCCTAGATGCAATAAATGACACAGACATCGCTGCATTTCGCTAAAAAATCTGTTTGCACTTGTGCGTAAAGATGTATACGCTGCTATACCAGCACCAGGAGATGATCCTACCCCGGCAGGCACGGTAGCATTTAACTCTTTCTGTCACACTTTTGTTTTGAGAGGCAGAAGCGTACATCACTGTTCAGGAGGAGGGCTTACGTAGAAGCAAATCAATACACAACTCTGTACGAACAATGCTAATGCACGTGTAGGGCTGCCTCGCGTGTGTGCTGATACCGGCGTGATCCCACTCATGAAAACTGGGGCAAAATCAGTTTTCTTTCATAAGTGCTTTTTTTGCTATCGGCTGATTTAGCTATAGCCAATCATATAGGTACAGCATCATGATTGGCTGTAATATTATTTATTGTAAGTTTGTGAGTGATTGACCGAAACAACTTTATTGTTGATCCGGCATAAAAGGAGAAGAGGTAGCTTGTAAGGCATTTTTGTGCATACCGGCCCTGGGACCTCCTGCACAAAACGTCATAATTTAAGGATTTTTGTGAAAGAAAAGGACGCGGAACATATTAGTGAAACCGGCTGACCAATAAAAAAATGCACTTACGAAAGAGAAATTTTGAGAATTCGGCCCCAGGCCTTATTAGCCGCACGACTCGGTAGTCTTGTTATCTTGCCACCAGTTTTTGCGATTGGTTAATACCCGTTTTTAAGCGCAGTGTTTGCGGATCACATGAGTAGTGATCAAGTGGTAGTCGCGACCCTTTTCCCAACCATGACACGATGGAGTTCATCCTTCGTGTTGCCTACATATGCCGGAACTGTACACACCCCGTTCGTTCACAACGCGAAAGCGAAATCGCGATTGGTACCGTACATTAGCTATCAGTCACAGTCTACGTTCCATATTCGAGAGCCTCAGTAATTTTTTCGGCCAACGGGGCAGCACGCGGAAACAATGCTGGTGCGGGGGAAACTCGCGAGTGGCGTTCGCCCAGGAAACCCTGTTTTAGAAACGTCGAATGCCACGAATAGCAGGCGCGATACACCCGCAAAGGGAGAAGAGGCGGCGAAAAGAAGCTCGCCGTTTGCTCATATAAAGTCCTCCTGGCAATATTTCCCAGAGACTGCGTGTTTCTTTTTCGCCGTAAAGTTAACGGAGTCGAGATGTGCCGAAATATGGGCTCCGCAATATGGCGAAATTTCTATTTACAATTTGCAAGCAGCCGTTTTGGTGAAGAGAAACTCTTGCGATTGTAACAGTGCTGCAGAACGTGACTCTTGTTTCCGTGCGCTCTAGCTCTGCAGATATGGTGTTTGTTTTTTCAAGCTCGTCCTGCTCCAAGAAAAAACATCGATGGTGATAGTATATGTATACGCGCCAGTGGTTTTGAGTAAAAAGAACATACATAAATATTTGTGCTTAAAAATTAAGCCTGTATTACGAATTCCGAAATATTATGGTTCTCTCTTTCACACGCGCACACGCACACAAAAGCAGAAAAAATTGTCGTTTCGATGTTGCCCTTCTCTTCTGTGAGCGAATATCTGGTCAGTACGTAAGATAGAATAAAAAGCACGTCGCCGAAAAAGGCGCGAAAAAGATCGCTGTAGCGCAGCTATGCGCTGCCGACTGTCTCGAAGTTTGCGGAGCATCGATATTCCAGCGCACACATAACTAGAAAGCATTGACGCATCGACGGAGTCTTGTGATAGAGTATGGCAGAAACAATAATAATTCCCACAGATACGGTTATAATTAGCGCTGGTAACGTTATAGATGTCATTGTGCCATGTTCAAACATCGGAAAACAAAATGACGGAGCACTCTACGTAAAACTAATAGATTGTCTTTTTTTTCACGCGCAACTCTTCGTAAAGTAGCAGATAAGTATAGTACGTGTGTATCATTATACTCAGTTGTCAGCGGTGCTGAGGCGGACTTTGAAAAATTGTGAGGAGGATATGATTACGCACCAAAGTTAGCAATATGACGTCGTGGCGCGCCAAATAATTATAAAACATGCACACGACTGCAAATGAAAAATCGGCAGCAGCGAGTGCAGAGCCGTGAGGCACGAACTGGATAAGTGGAATTATTTTTAAAATTAATCTTAAAAGATAACGATTCGTTCAGGAGCGCAGTTTAACTGGCGAAAGCGGCTGGTACGCAAAATTAAGGGGCATATATACGCTGATTTTGAAAGGAATTTCTCACAATGATGTCCACACAGTTCGTAAAGAAGGCCTTTGGATTCGAAATTTTGACGCGTGCGCAGAAATAGTATCGCGAATTCCGATAGCTTGGCAATATCGAGTTGACACCATCGCAAGTTTCATGGGAGCTTAGAAACTCTCATTCGAGATCAAAAGTTCTGAAAAGTCACCACATTTGTGGCACGTGGGAACGTAAAAGTCAGGACATTCTACGGGGTGGTTCGACTGTTTTTTTTTTTTTGACATGTGGGGTTTAAAGTCCCAAAACCACCATATGATTATGAGAGACGAAGTGGTGGAGGGCTCCGCAAATTTCGACCACCTGCGGTTCTTTAACGTGCACCTGAATCTGAGCACACGGGCCTACAGCATTTCCGCCTCCATCGGAAAGGCAGCCGCCGCAGCCGGGATTCGATCCCGCGACCTTCGGTTCAGCAGCCAAAGACCTTAGCCACTAGACCACCGCGGCGGGGCTCGGCTGTCTTTTGAAAAGTCTTAACCAATGCAAGTGTGAGCTCGAAGAATGAATCCAGCTTATTATTGTTTACTACGCTCCTAAGCAACAAACTATTATTTTTTTCACTGACTGCGTACTTACGAATCAACAACCAAATAAACGACTTCGAAGTGACGGCTTTACTCGTGAGGTCGGCTTCTCAGAAATTCTCTATTGAGATATATTTCACATCATTTCTTTCTATGGTTGTCTGCTGTGGTTTTTGCTTTCTTTGGCGCTAAAAAATGTGTGCGGTACTTGGTAAGTGTCTCGCGCAACTGGGAGGTTGCGTTGTTCAAGTTGTGGGCCCCACAGAAGACATATCTGCAATATAGAATAAGGTGGTTCAAAGAATAAATAATTTTAAAGACGACAGTCTGTCTTGGGGACTTTCAACGCAAAAATTTTGGTCTGTCTGTGTGTTTTTCTGTCTGTCTGTACATTTGTCTGTTTGTTCACTCTTTATTAACGGCATCGGGTATTTGAAACGGCCGACCCCATCCGCAGCGCCCACCTATGCTGCTCAAGGTTGAGCGTTCATGCTTGTGCAATGTCAATTAAAAAGCAATTATTGCGCATGTCTGGGGCACCATAACAACACGTATATATTCTGCATGTGCGTCTTTTACTATAAAATGCATACATAAGTAATTTTATAGACCTTATCGCTTATCACACTGCGCATACCATGCAACGCTTGCACGGAAAGGCGAGTCTTTCCAACGCTTTCCTAAAACGAAACGGTGGTGGCACCTACCCGTCGCCTTGCGTTCTACACCTTATCACCTCTGAGATGGGCACGCACACCCGTCTCAGAGCCACGCGCTTTGTTTTCTAAGATAATTGCCAGATGGCGCTTATGTCTCACGTGTAACGTGACTTGATGCGTTCGTTCGCCTCCGCTGCACGCTCGAGGCACTCTAACACGGCGCCTCCAGAATACCATTCACCGATTTGTTTTGCGCAGAACATCAGATAACTGTCGTGTTCACTCTCTCCACACGCAAGACGTCTTTCGACAACATTTGCAGATTACATGCAGATACGGGGCCAATTGTTTTATGCCACATCTTTACGTGCCACACAGGCAGGACGTCCAACCGGGTAAGTTGAACGAATATGGCGGCAATTATTTTTATCTACATTACAACATTGAAATATTTATGCCCGTGTGACATTTACGACAATTTTCTCTGCCTTTTGATATGTAGTGAGGCGCAAAATTTCAAGTGGAGATGAAGACTGATATATTAGTATGGTCCAGATTTTAGGTAAATGGTTATTTTGTTTCTTACGTTCCTATTGTGACACACTGACATATGATCACAAATTAGAGGTTAAGAATGGTTTTTATGGTGTTTTTATAGTGCCTGGAAATGCCTATTTTTCAAATCGGTGCCTATATGAACCCTATTTTGCCGCTGATTTCATCTACGAGAGCAGTTTGAGACCGTCGTTCATGTTACCCGGGACATTGGCCTTTAGGAGCAATATGGGTTTCAATATAGCCCTCAACTTGAAAGAAGTTGTAGAAAAGAACGTGAAATTGGACGCGCCAGCCATCTTGCGCCAGCGCGCTCACATGTCGCTAGCGGCTGGAGGAGAAGAGGTTCAGAAGAGGAAAAGACGCCATTTTTGCAACCCCAAATGGGAGCACCACGCAGTGTCTGCTGCGAGACGGGGAGAGAGAAACGAAGATGGGAAGAGAAAAGTGGCGTTCATGGCTGAAGACGTGACGGTTGACTTCTACAGCCGTTTCCCTTGTCCTCAAGGATGTGAACCACTTTGAAGCCATGGGTGCAGTAGTGGGCAATAAATAAGAGGTCCCTCTGTGCAGCCGCGGTATAAGGTGGCGAACGAATGTGAAACCGCGGAGTGAATCAGGGGAAAGAAGGGTGTAGATGAAAAGTAAAGAAAATGTAATGTGCAAGTGGCTTTAGCTTTGTTTGTATTTTGCTTCCGAAAGGGTGCTTCACGAGGTCCCATGAGGAATTGTAGTTGGACACTGGAAGTTGTTGCGTGTCCAATGAAGAGCTTTGGTCCACACTATTTTTAAAGTTAATTCAATACGAGCCGCGAAACCATGATGCAAGGATGCGTCATGCGCAGGCAAGGTAACGTCCACTCGACATGCCTCAGCCTGGTCGAGCACGCAAGCGGAGTTGTGTTGTTTCGGCGTCCTCTCTAGTGTATTGCCGTTTTCTGTGGAACGGATGCCTTGGAATGGGCACGCTTAGAGCGGGTGGCACGAATCATGTGCCCTTATAGCGACATGCGGCGTAGCACAGCTGTTAGGGACGATGTCTGAAAAATGTACACTGTTTTGCAGCTTACGTCTTCATCGCGCGCGCACACACACACACACACACACACACACACACACACACACACACACACACACACACACACACACACACACACACACACACACACACACACACACACACACACACACACACACACACACACACACACACACACACACACACACACACACACACCAAGTGTTGATCAGGGATGGCGCCGGAGCTATACACGAATTACGAGAACAAGAACGCACACGAAATGGAAGCAAATCAGTCTCGCATCTCGCTGTAATCCGAAGTAAACAGTTTAAAGAAAATATTACGCGCATTCCGATTTTGTGTTATTTCTCGCTACTTTCACTTGTCTATTTAAGTATCAGATTGCACCAATTGCACATGTCAGCGGAAACAATTCTGTCACGCGTTACTACGAGTGATGTCAGAGCACCGATGTGTTTACGAAGAGGAGTGACGTCAGAGGTCAGAATGCTACACAGGACCATTACATGTTGTCAACCGCTCCATGTAGGGCCGCGTTCCTGCGAGAAGGCCAAGTGGCATTTATGTTGATAGTTCACATCTTCGGCACGCAGCGTCGCAAATTTTGGCAGGCGCGGTCGAGACTGCCCAATATGTGCTAAATACTTGTTAGCTCGAAATGCTCAGACCTCATGAGGGTCCTTTTAAAAGTGTTTACCAACAGAGGAGCAACTGACTCTATGCAATAAGACCCGGCCAACACGAGACATCCTTCTCTTGCGATTTTTGGGCGGTAAGGATCTGCTTCTGTGCATGCCGAAGATAGAGTGATCCTGAAGTGTGTTGATTTCATGGTGGACGCTTTACTTATCGTGATACAGAATAAAAACACTGTTATATGAACTGTGCAGAGAAAAGTAAAATTGCACGGCCATGTTCAGCCGTTGTTGCCTTCGTGCCATCACGAACAATAGTTTTTTTTTTGCTTTCCTGTAGTAAATATAGGTCGCATACATATTTGTCGGAAATAATTAGAATTTATGTAAAAATTGTATTGTGCACATATTTACAATTTTGCAAGCCTTAGACGCTGTTTCGACAGCCTATTTTGGGCGCCTAAAATGGGCGTTTTTCCTGCGCAGCACAGTCAAACAAAAGCTAGAAGAGCGGCCTTTTAAAGTCTTTTTTAATTACTTTTTGGTAACTGCTACAAGTACACTTGCTGGGTACCCATTTTGCCATATATAAGAAAGGAAGGAAACTACCTTTATTTTGGTCCTGCGAAACACGAATCATAGTTTTTGTGTTGTTAGCCGGCATTTACTATGCTATGCTACGTCATTATTCGGAGAAGCGTGGTATATACTCTTTCAGGGTTTACAAACACAGATGACAGGCGGTTTCGTTCACCGATGTGCCTTAATAGCATCGGTGGGCAAGGATAGCGTCAGAAAATAGCACTCTGATTTTCTACACTTTCCTTCCCTCATTTAGAAAAATGTACTCAAACTAATGTTCTTTTGAGCTAAATAAAAACTACAAGAGATTCCCTTGAACATTAAGCACGTTCTTTTTATCAGAAAAACTAATAAAAGACTTTCGTTACCTTTGAAAAAAAAACAACGTCAAAATGTCCTGTCAGTTTTGACGTTATGAGCTGGTAAATGAGGAAACTGGAAGTTTTTTTTTCGTGAGGGGGGGGGGGGGTGGCACAACGCTTGCAATCTTGAAACCATCTTTATATCCGCTACACACTTATTATGCCTGAACAATAATTATGCCTTGGTGGGTATGCGCCACAGGCAATTAGTGATCAAGAACAAATTTTTGTAATGGGTTGGAGCATTGCACGACCCACTCGTTACGCGATTCACAATGTGTGACGCCTGGTCTTTCCCTTGATGTTCTAAAACGCTTTGTTACTCGTATTAACACGATTCCTTCGCAGGTCGCGGGGTCGAATCCCGGCTCCGGCGGCTGCATTTCCGATGGAGGCGGGAATGTTGTGGGCCCGTGTGCTCAGATTTGGGTGCACGATAAAGAACCCCAGGTGATCGAAATATCCGGAGCCCTCCACTACGGCGTCCCTCATAATCATATGGTGGTTTTGGGACGTTAAACCCCACGCATCAATCAATGAACACGATTCCTTTCCCGACATCAAGCCTGCCTAAGGCCAGTTTGGAAGCAAGTTTCAAGCACCGGTGTGGCGCAGTGGTACAATACTGGGCTGGCACGCAGGGAACCAGTCTTTGAATCCCATTGTGTCATGGGTGTTTTTTATTTACTGAGTTTTCCCGCCTTATTTCGTGTGATAGTGGTTACGGACTCCGGTGGCAGCGGCGGCGGTGGCGGAAAACTACGGCGCCGCACGTGAACCGTGTTGGGGTATCATAACAGCTTTCGCTGTAAAGACATTGAAAAATGAGTCTGCAGCCGCCAGTTGGTTGAAGGTTCGCGTTCGTCACCAAAACCCCAATGACCCGCAGTCTCCTGATGAGCCGATCTGTACTCGCAGATTGGAAAGACTTCATTTAAAGCGATTCTCCCCGTGCATGACAGCTGCGTGCAAAGTGAGACATGGCGAGTGGTGAAATCATGGCACTTTATCTAGCTCGCCATTCGTTCTCTGTGTAAAAATAAAACTAGATCTCTGAGCACTTTTTGCCGAAGGCGAAACACCATAACGACGCGCGCCTTAGTGGGAGGCTCTGAACTAATTTTGATCAGCTCAGGTAATTTAACGTGTACCTAAATTTAAGTACAAAGGTGTTCCTGCTGTTCGCTCCCATTTAAACGCGGACGCTAGGGTAGGGAATGCAAGCTGCGTTTTGGAAATTAACAGCGCAGCACCTTAGTCTCTAAGCTATATATATAACATGGTTGGTTTGTAAAAAAGACATGGAAAAACAATCAAAAACAATGTTGCCTTGTTTTGAAAGATTATTCCACTGCCAAAATAAACCTGTAACTGTACAGCGGAAGTTGCAACTTGTTTTTCTAGGACTATGTGGCAGTGCAGACGTGCAGGTGACATGGACGCGGCACTTTCGAGGCAGCCTTGCATGTGCCCCACATGGTAAATACGCGTACAGGCACAAGGAGTTGATTTTTAAGAAAATTCTTCACAGCCACGTCGGTTATGCCGAATATAAAGGTTACCTGGCACACTTTTGTCATGTGCCTTTTCCTGCTTCAGGTTTACTGCACCTCAAGACTCCACCTTATCAAATCGTGATATGCGTATAGGCAAGAGGTGGTCAGATAGTTGTATTTTATGTGCTACAAGGTTCGATCCAGTGCTCGCCTAAATGCGTAACTAACTGAGTACTTGACTCTTTCCTTCTGGAGATAATGTTATTGTCACCGGAATAATTTTACCATTACCACGTCCGGATGTAAGAGTATAATTACCGGTGGCCACTTCTGCGGCTACTTGAAATACCGGGTTTCATAACGTCGATCTAACTAAAAGACACCAGCTGAATTATCCACGCAAGTGACGTGGACAGCAGGTAGCATGATCAATTATTTTGCGTCGAGAGCATTTTCTGCAGCCAAGGCTCTAATACAAGGACATGTGCCTCGAAGGCGCAGAGGCAACTAAAGCGTTGCTGAAGCACCTGAAGTGTGCAACCGCCTGTAGACTAGGATGTGTTCCCCAAGTGTGCGTGCGACTTCATCTCTAGCTTTTCTTCTTTCTCTCTTTTCGTCCTTATCCCTCCTCCCAGTGCAGTGTGCAGTTCATACAGCAGGGCAGCTCTAGTTGCCAAATTGGACAGGAACTTTGAGTAGAATGTTATCATTCAAAGGATAGACTTTAACTCTGTTGCATTTGTGGGCTTTGGTGCGTCCTTTATTGCCCTTACTTTTGATCCCAGCGGCCTGATTCCCTCTATGGAAATTCCGTGGCCAAGATAGCGAACTTCACTGCAAGGGAGCTTGCATTTTTCCATGTGCAGCGTCACATTGTGATCGCGTAACCGGGTCAACACTTCTTCCAGCTTCAGCCGACAGTCATCAATACTTGACTCTGCAATGATTACATCATCGATGCAACAACCGACTTGAGTGACGCCCTTGAGGATCCTGTCTATGAGCGTCTGGAATATGGCAGGAGCACTTGCCATTTCGTACGGGAGCTGCTGGTATTGGTAAAGGCCTTGGTGTGCGTTTACCGTTAAAATACATTTCGCATTTTCGTCAAGTTCCACTTGCTGATAAACGGAAGCAAGGTAAACAACTCAAAACACATTTGAGCCTGCTAAAGTTGCTAATAAGTCTTCTGGCAGAAGCAGAGGGTAGTGCTCAGTCAGTAGCGCAGGGTTCACTGTGACCTTGTAGTCGCCACACAGCCGTACTTTTGCTCCCCCATCTTTTGGTACCACCACCAAAGGAGTTGCCCGATCGTTCCTGGTGACCTTTTTCAATATTCCAGTTCGTTCTAAGGCGTCAAGTTTCTCAGACACAGCTTGCTTTAGCGCGAATGGCACTGGTCGAGCTTTGCAAAATACTGGCTTGCTGTTTAGTTTCAAGAAACCTTGCGCTTTAGAGCCAGTTATGGACCCGATCTACGGCGGGAAACCTGCCTCAAAATTCTTCATCAATTCTTTAACAGTCACATTTTGCTGAATGGCTTGAACTTCTAGCCAGTTCAATTTAAGCTTCCTCAACCAGTTGCGACCAAGAAGACATGTCAACTCTCGTTCACTGCCATCTACTACCAACACAGGTAGGGTATCCGTTTGGTCACCGTGCTCTACCTGCACGTTCACTGGTCCTATAACTGGCACTAGTTCCCCTGCGTATATCCTTAGAGACTGTCACTGTCTGGATTTTCAGTTGAGGAAACTCGTGCCAAAAAACGGATTTCGGAATAACTGTGACGGAAGCTCCTGATACTATTTGCATTTTGAACGCTCGTCTTATCTTTACAGCGACATAGTAAGCAAACCTATTGATTTTAATAGTGTATATGTCTTGCTCTTAGTCCAAATCCTCTGCCGGACTATCGACTGCATTCAGTGCCTTTGTTCGGCCGGGGTGATGCCTGCACATGGTTCACAAGTGACCTTGCTTCCCACAATTATGGCATTTATATTTGCGATATCGGCAACTTTCCGAAGTGTGGCGTTTAGCGCAACGGAAACACTCCGCGCACTCACTTCTGCCCCAACGGCTGTCTCTGCTACGACTGTTTTTGCCTCAGAACATCAACTTCTAGTCCAGAGCCCTTTTTTTGAACTATCTGCGTGCTCTTCTACAGCCATTTTCCGGGTATGTGTGTCAGCTAGCTCAAAGTTTAAAGCGATCTTACGTGCCTCTTCGAATGTCAGTTTTTCAGCGGCGAACAGATTGCATTGTGTATCGGGACAGCGTAACCCGGCGACAAACCTGTCTCTAAGCGCTCCACCGAGAAACTTTCCAAACTCGCAACTTCTGGCCAGCTGCTTTAGCTGTACCACGAATTCGGCCACAGTCTCTCGTTCTAACTGCACCCTTCGGTTAAATCGGCACCTTTCAGCTATCACAGCCTTTCGGGGACTGTTGTGCCATTTCAATAGAGTCGTTACCTCGTCATACGTTTTGCTAATTGGCGAGACTGGTATTAACAGGTTCTTCAGTACCTCATACACTTGAGGGCCAACAACTGTCAAGGATACACCTAGTTTCTTGCCTTCAGTCACATCATTTGCCGATACGTAAAACTCGAATCTTTCCAGGTAGGGCTCAAAGCTGTCATCCCTTTTCACTCCTTTCGTCAAAAATGTCAATTTTGCCCACCTTCGCCATTGCAGCGACGCCAACGTAGCCGCGCTTTTTCACTTGAGCAGTAACAGAAGGCGCACGTGAAAAGCCGCCGGAATCCCATCTTTGTCGCCAGTGTAGTAGAGTTAGGCAGCCTCGACAGTGCATCTGCAACTTCCATTTCAGATACCTTTCTATATTTCAAGTCGTAACGATAAGAAGCCAAGATTAAAGCCCATCGTTGCATGCGAGCGGCCGCTAAAAACGGGACTTGCTTTTCTGGCCCCAATATGCCTATAAGCGGTTGGTGGTCCGTAAAGAATGTGAATGTCTGCCCAAACAGATAACAATAAAATTTCTGGAGGCCGAAAATATCGTCAAAGCTTCTCGCTCGATCTGGGCATAGCCACGTTCAGATTGTGATAGTGTTCTGGATAGGAAAGCGATGGATTTTTCTGTGCCATTTGGAAGTCTGTGGAAGAGAACTGCGCCGAGGTAGGTTAAGCAATAACGTAGGTCAAGCAATGAGTCACCGCTGTTATTCCTAAGCTCTTTATCGTAACAAATTCACCACACATATTTCCTGGAAGGTTACATAAGAATAAGTCACCGGCGAATCACTTCCTCGACTGTTCTTTATGACTTACTACTTGCTCTGTGTGGCTGCTGGCGATGCTGGCCAGATTGAATATTTGAAGAGTACGTAACACTTGCAGCATGACTCCAGTTTAGAGCAATACAGATAATCTTGGCCCGAGGGCAGGTCTCACCCACGTTTTGCGTGACGAAAGCACGGTTGACGGCACTTCCTTCTACATGTACTGAGAAGACATGTTCGCGTTACTTCGCATGTGCGTGCCCATGACTATGTGTGCTGTTGAAGGGTTTGTTTAATCACTGTATGATTAACAAAAAGAAAAATACAGCTATTGACAAAAATAATAGCTAATAGAATTAGGGCAACCACAAGCCAAAGCGGAATTTCGTATGCAGGCTATACTCCGCAATACACCATATTCATACTATCAATCAAGTAAGTGACAGAGAAATGCTCGAAATACAATCAGCTATTAGCCATCATAGATTAGGAGAAGGCGTTTGACTCAGTCAAGACATCAGCAGTGACGCAGACACCTCGGAATTGGGCATCGACGAACCCTACATAAGCATACTGAAAGAAACCTACAGCGGATCAACAGCCACCATGGTACTCTGTAAAAAAAAAAAAGCGACATCACCCCATTAGAAGAGTGTAAAAAAAGCAGGCATACAGACTCTCTCCAATGCTATTCACCGCGTGTTTACGGGAAGTTTTCAACGCCCTAGATTAAGAAGAGTATTGGGATTAGAATTCATGGAGAGTATCTTAGTGACCTGCGTTTCGCAGATGACATTGCTTTGATGAGTAACTCAGGAGATGAATTACAGCCCATGCATAAACTAGACACGGAAAACAGAAGAGTAAGTCTGAAAATTAACATTCACAGAACTAGAGTAATGCGCAGCAGTCTCGACTGAAAACTGCTTTTTGCGATGAGTGGACAGACGCTGAAGTTGCAAAGCAATATGTCTACATAGGACAGGTAGTTACCGTGGAGCCGAACCATGCAGGTTAAATAGGTAGATGAATAAGGATGGGGTGGATAACATTCGGCAAGCATTCTAAGGTCACGAATGGCAGATTTGGCACCAGTCTTCAAAGGAAAGTATATAACCGCTGCATCTTGCCGGTACTTAGATACACAGCAGAAACCTGGAGAATTGCAAAGATGGTTCGACTTCAGTTGAGGACGACGCAGCAAGCAATGGGAAGGAATATGGTAGGTGCAACTCTAAGGGACAAGAAAAGAGCAGACTATATCAGAGAAGAAATGAGTGTTAAGGACATCTTAGTCGAAATCAAGAAAAAAAAATGGACGCGGGCAGGACACGTAGCGGGAAAGCAAGATAACCGCTGGTCATAAAGGATCACAGACTGGATTCCAAGAGAAGGCAAGCGGGTGACGGGGAGACAGAAATTTAGGCGAACAGTTGAGATTGGGAAGTTTTCGGGTATAAAGTGGCAGCAGCTACACAGAACCGAGTGGACTGGCGGAACATGGGAGATGCCTTTGTCATGCAGTGGGCGTAGTCAGGCTGACGATGATGATAAATTACTGTATGTCCCCTAATTTTCAAATGACACATGTATTCCGATTGATTACGGTAGCATTTGGGATTTATTCTCCCTAAACGTCATGCAAAAACAAACGAAATGTCTGTACTGAGCTCTTTAAGAAAGACTTTCAATTTTAAGACTCTTTAATTTAGGTCGCTTTTATTAAAACATGGTGATACCATCGAGTAAGGTCGTCACGAGAGCATGTATTTAAGTAGGTGACCCCGTTGTTTAAGTAGGTGACGCCGTTGACCCCGTAGGTGACCAACCTCCTATTGAAGGCCCCTAGGTGCTGGTGCAGTGAACGTGAATTTGATTGACCCGCTGGTCACGGTGTCTCTCTCATTAAGGATATCTTTCGCTGTCACTGCGCAAGAAAGAGCGACGTCAATGACAGCAGTTTGTTGTAATTCCTTTGGAGCTATGGCCTCCAGCAACACATGACACACGAACCGACAGAATCTCCCATAGAGAAAACAACAACCTCAATAAGCGCATGTTCTTCAGAGCTTCCAGGAAATTCAGTGCTCAAAATAGGCCTTCCTTAAAGCAACTAAGTTCTCATCGGCTTATTTTTAAGGCCACAACACTGCGCTAAGCCTTTTGAAGAAGCCATTACTTAAACTGGGAGTAGGCCTCCAGCTGTACAAATAATTACTGTCGCAGGAATAAGCAAAGCAACATTTTAGCCTTGCCCTGTTGCACCACGAGGATTACACTTGAGTCGTTTGTATCTACACAGTCGTAATTAACAAGCGTCCTTTGAGACCTGTACAATTCATATTAGACTATAAGGCTAAATGTGCTTAGTCAAGCTGCAAGTGTCGACGAAAAGTGCATGATCTGACATCCTCATATAAATACAGAAAACGTATGCAGTAGGATGTGTGTTTCGTTTCGCGTCATGACGTGAAACAACACATTGCTAAGAGGAGCACAAGTAGTAATGGTGACCGTGCTTCCTCTGATCATTAAAGATGTACTTCTACACTTTTTGAAGTAACCATCGAAAGGTTTCATTTAGGAGGTTAATTGGCTTACGAAACGACAGCCGAAATAATATTTAGGATCCGCCAAGTACAAGCGCAGTTGGATATTTGTCGCACTCTGTAGCTGCTTTCTCACTTCTCTCGTCGTGATGAGCGCACTGGAAATTCAGAAGGGATCGAGGAATGACGGCGCGAGGGAAAAGAGCCTCGTCCAAGGAGGATTAAAAGAAATTGCTAGAGTGGAAGCTCCCGCAATGCCTTGCCAGCAAAAGTGAAGCCACCTTTTATCTATCACATCTCGAAAACATGGTCTTTTCTGGTGCTGCAACTTAAGAAATCAAGTGGCTTTAATCTGTTAATGTAAAAGCTACGTTAATTTTAAGTTAAAAGGTAGTTGTTTCCGAGGAGTTAACATAGACGAAGACCAGTAACGGTGACCTAATCTTTAATAACTTTTGCATATAAGTAGATTCTTACCAGGGAAAACTAGCAACAGAAAGACGCACTTCGACCACTATCTAACCAAAACACTTTCCCACATTACAAAAGCGTTGACTGTTGGGCGAGTTATTGCTTTGACATAGAAACCATCAAAATGGGCGGTTGAGGATTCGTGGGAACCCGTCCTCTAACCCAGGGTGGGACCCCTACTGGGGTGAACGTAACTGGATGATGAGAGGGTTGATGAGTGACATGTACTCTGGGACGCGGCGCTTTCGGGTGCCAACTACCCTTCCTTTCTGACAACGGTAGCGGGGTGGCTCAGTGCTCTCCCATAGTTGAGTACGAAGTACTCTAAACCATTAAACATTTTTTTTCTGAACAAAGAAATCATCGTGAGGGCGCAATTAAACACAACACACATGAAGGAACAAACGAGGAAAGGCGCAAACTACCAACTGACTTTAATCAAGGAAGATTCACACCTGTATACAGATTCCACTCCCACCAATATTAGAAATAATATAGAGATGTATCCCGAGTTAGAATTTGAGCCTTGTGCTCGATCCCACGAATTCACTGCCTTGAATCGCTGCATTGCAGAGAAGGCACCTTTGGAAGACCATGAACGTTGTCTTTTAGAGGGAATGAAAGAACGTTAAACGGACTGTGCAAAGTGTTGCAATATAAATACACTTTAGAAAGTACACTTAGGTTTTTTAGGCAGAATGACCTGTGTGTCTTGCAGGCAGATAAGGTTGGCGGATTTGTTTAGTACCAAAAACCATCTTCAATGAAAAAGCTGTGGATGATATCAAGAACTTCTTCCCCTTCAAAAATGCAATGTCAGAGTAAGAGTAATGCAGTAGAAGTTCACAAGCGATTAGATCTGGTTAAGGTTGCAAGAGATATAAGGTTGCAAGCAAAAAAAAGCTGCTGAGTTTTTTTTTAGCGTTAGAATGCATAAACCTGAAGCCCCGCTTTGTACTGTTGTGAGTGATAGGGGAACCCGGCGGCATTGCGTCAGTAAGTTCTCCTCCTTAACGTTTTGAATTCTCTTGAGATATGTGATCTGTTCCTCAAAAAAGTTCTGTTGATGTTATCTGTTTACTCGAAGACAACATAGACATTGGGTTTGCTTTTTTCTGTGAATGTAGAGGAGATCTTCAACACAGTGTCTCATCGTGAATTGTTTGCTGCAGTTAAATGGTGCATTGATGAAAATGATGTAATTGCTTTTCAAAATGCTGCAGGGATGTCAGCTGAGAACCTATCGGCGCTTTCAGATTTCTATCTTCAGTCGTAGTTCATCAAGTTTAGGTACTCGGCTGCTGACCCGCAGGTCGCAGGATTGAATCCCGGCTGCGGCGGCTGCATTTCCGATGGAGGCGGAAATGTTGTAGGCCCGTGTGCTCAGATTTGGGTGTGCGTTAAAGAACCTCAGGTGGTCGAAATTTCCGGAGCCCTCCACTACGGCGTCTCTCATAATCATATGGTGGTTTTAGGACGTTAAACACCACAAATCAATCAATCAATCAATCAATCAATCAGTTCATCAAGTTTGACTACCAGATCTGTCTTCAAAAGAAAGGTACCCGCGTTAGTTCTAGTATCGCACCTGTGGTTTGCCATATCTTTTTCCCCTCCTTCGATAGTGCTGTACATTACCATTTGCGTTGCACTAACAATGACATAATCCTTGAAATTTTGCGTTATGTTGACGACTTTTTAATTTTTTAAGAAGTGCCCAACCTAGCACGAGCATGCACGAAAGAATGTCCTTGAAGACTTTAAAAGTATAGGGAAAGGACAAGCCTTCACTTTTGAACACCCACAAGAAGATAAGCCTCAGTTTCTTACCTGCAGCTAAAGTTCAATGAGTGTCACGTGTGCTGGGCGTACTGCACACGAGCTCCGAAAAAGCTCCTTCCGTAACAATCGGCTCATTCTAAGACGATAAAGAGAGGCATC
Source organism: Rhipicephalus annulatus (assembly GCA_013436015.1). NCBI lineage: Eukaryota > Metazoa > Arthropoda > Arachnida > Ixodida > Ixodidae > Rhipicephalus > Rhipicephalus annulatus. The sequence goes on from WOVY01014016.1 coordinate 71,513, forward strand.
GCAATGCTCCGTTTAGATTCTGCGCTTCGGAAGCCATGCATTCACAGTGTGCAAGATAGTTATGATGTGCAATCGGAAAGGCTTGTTTCAGCTGGTTTCCCTGGGTTGGTCACTGTGCCTGTTGCTGAGACGCTTCTCAAGAAGATAAAGCACGGCGACTCAAAATGCCCGCTAAGTGGACTGGCAACGGCCAGCTGTGGGCCCGTACTTGTTCACGGTCACACACATCTTTTTTTGAAAAAATAAAAGAAAGTGGCTAGACGGTTCAACATGCCATTAGTTTTCTCGGTCCCGAAGAATCTCGCTCAGCTGAGCCGGCGCACCACATGTGTGCAGGAAAAAGGGGCAGACTAAAAAAAACCACGAAAAACGTTTTGTGTAGTTTGCCAACAACGCCGTGTGCGAGATTCCCTTCTCCAGCAACAAAGTCTACACGTCCAGAAAAGGCACTGTTTCCATGACCAACTCAGGGAACACAAAAGAAATCTTAATAATAAGGAGAGAAGTCACCTTGCTGACCACTGCTTGGCTTGCCCGTGTTGTGAACCGCGTTTTCACTGTGCAGAAGTTCTATAGGCAGAAGGAAGGAAGCAAGCAACGAAAGGGAGAAGGCAGGAAGGTTAACCAGAAAGACATCCGGTTGGCTACCCTACACTGAGGGATTAGGGAAAGGGAAAAAAAAGATGAGAAAGAGGGAAGAGAAGGAAAAGAAAACAAAAGAGTAACTGACAGTAATTTCACTGCAGCGTGTAGAAGTTCACCGCAAGTCAGAGACGTTCACACAAACCCTTCTTTCTCAAGAAACACAACGAGGCTTTCACTGTCTTGTGGGCTGTCGAGGGATGTGGACGCCGCTGTAATAGCACCTGTACAGAAAGGAGCCGATCATCGAGTCGCCACAATGCGTTGGCAAGTACTTGTCTGTCTGAGGCAAATCGAGGACAGTGGCACAGAAGGTGTTCGATACTTTCATCGGTGCCACAAACATCGCATGCCGCACTGCCAGCCATTCCGATTAACGTGGTATAAGCTTTCGTGAAAGTGACTCCCAGCCAGAGGCGATAGAGAAGTGAAGCTTCACGTCGATGCAGACCTGGTGGAGGCCAGAGCTGTAGTGAAGCGTCAAGTTCGTGTATAGTCTTGAACGTCGGATACTTAGTGTGTTCCACTCAGTCAGTGTGAGACTGCAGGCCAGTTGACGAATCTGCCTCAGTGTCCGCTCTTGAAAGCGCAGTCGGAACGCTGTTTGCTTCTTCGTGCGACTTGGGAGCAGCATGATCTGCAGAATCATTTCCACTTATACCACAATGCCCAGGTATCCATTGAAACACAATGCCATGGCCTTTTTGTATTAAGACCTGGTGAAGTTTTAAGGTTTAGTAGGTCAACTGGTCGGGGCATCCACGTCGGAGAATTGACCACAGGCACTGTAACGCTGGTTTTGTGTAAAAACAAAAACAAAACAAGACACGGTTCATTTACTTGGTATTTCTTCAGAACTGATGAGTTCCAGTGCCCTACGCCGAGCCCTGAGTTCTGCCGTCGTGGACGTCGTTGAATGTGAAGTCTTAAAACGCCGAATGACGCCTTGTGGTGGTATAACCACTGCTCCACCTGAACTGTACGACGTGGCCGAGCCATCCATGTAAATGTGCACGTGGTTACTGTAGTTTTGCCCAACTTTCTTTTTGACGGCAAAGGGGAATTTCAAGGGGGCAGCTGTCGTATTACCAAGTGGAAAAATAGGCGCAAATAGGAAAGTTCATAAATTTGTTTCTTCTTTAGAACAGTTAAAGATAAGATTTGCCATATGAAAAGAAATCTTCATTTGCTTTCGGTGTAAGTATGACGGTCATTTTTTATTTCATCACCACATGGTGCAAATTGCGTGTCAATATGGTCAAAATTGTGAATTTTGCGAAATTTCTGAATTTTTCTCCTAAATTTTAGCAGCTCGAGAGTTTTAAAACTATTTTTTTTCTCAAAATAGACCTTATTTAAAGTGAGCATTCACTACTCAGGTATTCATACAAAGTGCAGTGTTGCAATAGAAAAATGCAAACATGACACTTTTTTGCTTAATTCTTGGCGGCGTATGTACCAGAAATTCGCACTAATATTACTGAGCTTCAATCACCTTACACCAGCAAAGTTACTTAACAGGTAGACCAAATTTAGTATAGAAGGAGCGGTACTTTTAAATAAAAATTTTTTCACAAACAACACCCAAAGGACATTCCGGGAAGTTCAGAAGGCAGCCACGTGACCAAAAATTTTTTTTCTCTCAGAAATATTCTAGCATTTCACTGTTGTCAGTGCAGTAATTCAGAACCTTTTTTTTTTGAATAAATTTGAGATGGTCACAAATATGGCTGGGACGTTTGGCGTGGAATGACCCAAAGGTGATGGCCATCCAGAGTCCCAAACGAGCGCTTAAGAAAGCGCACCCCCGATATTTCACGGCTACGTAAAACCAGGCGCCAAGCGGACGCTACAGAGAAGCCGGCGTAATGAAAAAAAAAGAAGCATCAAAAGACGCCACGCGCGAGCCTCGTCTCCCGCTCGAAAACGCCGCCGCCACGCCCACCAAGCTCCTCGCATCTATCGCCGAGCGATCTCGAGAAATATCGAGAATAAATGGGTGAGTCACTCCTTAGTTGAGGAGTGGTGTTTTCGTGGAGTTTTCGAGAATGGTCCCACTCCTTTTCCATCTTTGGCTTCGAGAACCCAGGGCGAACGCATATAAGCGAGCAGTGGATGGTGCCATGGCGTTCAGTAGGTGAAGGGAGTTTTCCGCCACGAGGCGAAAGCTTGTCCTACAGTGCCAAAGCAGGAGATGAAAGTATTTTCCACCTGTGGGTGAAGGCTTGTCTTAAAAGCAGGAGATCAGTTCTGCAGTAGCAGCGCGTGAGTGGCCAACGTGTTACCGGCGAAGAAGTTTTGTTATTGAAGTGTGCTCAGTTGACGATGTGAGAGTTTCCTGGAAGTAAAACCTTAAACGCAGCCTGCCGACAACCGGCACTATTGACTCTGAGGGAGTGTTTCCTTGAAGAGAAGAAGTCAAGCTTTGTACCAAGGAATTTGAACTGAATACTTGTGGGGCACACTAGTTTGCTTGGTTAGTTAATGCATGAAATTGCATTGTAGCACGTGTTGTTGGTGCCCTTTTTTTAGTGTATACGAGTAATTTGTGAGTTGTGTCCTATTGTATTCGATAACTGCCGAGTGTGCCCGTTTGTGTGTTGCTTGCTGTGCCTTATCTGAGAACATATTTCCGGTTTTGTTATCAACTTTCGGCTCTGCCTCGTTCTCTGCACCGCAGCCGGCGTTCGCTACGTACCAAAGGAACCAATACTAAATTGTCCACACTTTCGTTCTGAAGTTCAGGGAACCGATACGTCAGCCCTTGAAATTAGTCCGGCGATTGCCTCCCTATTAACGGACCTAGTGACACCAAGAGTAAGTGTTTCTTGTTGAAGTCGAAGAGAAAGGAGGTTGTAGTTACGCTGGCAGGCTGTCTCTGACGGCCACCGTCTTTGCTTGTCCGGACTACATCATTGGTGATATGTGGAGAAGAGGAGGTCCTTAGTAAAGTCTTCAGAAAGTGGCCATCAGCGTTGAGTGCCGAGTTACAATGGGTGACTGGTAATATGAGCAATCGCAGGGAACTGTGGGATACGACGGCTTTCGGTTCGACGCTCCACGCCGGTTAGCAGCGGCACGCGCAAATTTTCGTACCGCGCCGTAGAAAAAAAAACACCTCCCGTGCAATTGATGGCAGTATCTTAGAAGCCGGTTTTTTGTTTATGCTAACCGTGACTGTGACAATAACAAGCTACGAAAGCCATGAACGGTAAGGAAACTTTTTTATCGCGTTTAAAATGATGTGCAATGTTCTTATGCTGCTCGGGGGTATACTGTCTTTTTGGCTAGCACAACAGTCGATAGAGAAAACAGTTTTCATTGTATAATACGTTACTGCAGATAAAAAAATCACTATTTTAAAGATCTCATGGAATGGGGGTGATTGTAGCATTGTGCTAAGAGTTAATTTTGGAATCACTGCTTCGGCCGACATTGTCAGTCGATAGGCGTGAAGCGCCGCCCTTTTTTAGCGCTTTAAGATATTTTTTTTAGCATTCGGCGCGCTATAGGATGAATTTCGTAGTCGAAGCCAGATGCTTATTTGAACGCTGATATTGGTCAAGCTGAGCAGCACGGAGGCACATAAACAATACAGTCAAACATAGATGGCACCGAAAAATCAAAACTCTGCGCTTGTTTAACGCACTTTTTTCTTAAGGTGCCATCCTGGCGCACAGTTTGCCTGAAATAAACGCAGATGGACTCGCCCAGCGCTTCGTGCAAACTTACTCTTGGGTAAAGTTTTTGCTTTTTCTTCATATATATATGGGTGCGATGGCCAGCACTCATCATGTGGCAGGTAGATTTCGCCCGCGCGTTCCCAAAATATTTTTGCTAGGTGCGCCTGCGTGACAATTTGTTTCTCAATATAATATTCGGAGCAAATTCATGCGTGAGTTTTTTTTTTAGTGTGGAATACACATGTACCTTTAAGAAACTGGTTTTCGCACTGTATTTCTTTCTCAAAGGCTACCTGTCACTGTGGCTCTATAGCCACGGCCGACCTCTTTTGTTCTTCATTTCATGTGAATTGATGCCTGGTCCCACCGCGGTGGTCTAGTGGCTAAGGTACTCGGCTGCTGACCCGCAGGTCGCGGGATCGAATCCCGGCTGTGGCGGCTGCATTTCCGATGGAGGCGGAAACGTTGTAGGCCCGTGTGCTCAGATTTGGGCGCACGTTAAAGAACCCCAGGTGGTCGAAATTTCTGGAGCCCTCTACTACGGCGTCTCTCATAATCATATGGTGGTTTTGGGACATTAAACCCCAGATATCAATCAATCAATCAATCAGTCAATCAATCAATCAATAAATCAGTGAATTGATGCCTGTGTTTGCCTTTCACGCTCGAGTTGGAGCAGCCAACGGCTGAACAACCGACCATGGTTTATCAGGACGATGATAAACGGGCGACCGCGCGCTCGAATCCCGAATAATTGAGGCTTGTGGCGAAGCGGTTTGCCGTCTTCCACTTTTCTTGAACCGGAAGCCGGTAGCAGACGGTGCATCCCACAATCCCTCGCTCTTTGACTGGCCACCTATTGCGATGGAGGAGCCTGGAAAGTGCAACAATGTGAGCGCGTTCGTACATGAGTAGCGAATTCAACCACACATTTTTTTTGCTCAACTTTATTTGGGGTCTCCTCGATGTTCTACAGCCCTCCAGAACCACAGATGATATTCTAGAGACATTCTAAGGTGCCATATGAACACGCCTACCCTTCCACAATAAAGGAGACGACACCCACCAGCGCCCGTGTTCTCCTGTAGCGCAACACGTTGTCTCCTTTTTTATGGAGTGCAGTCTTAGCGCGCCGAATTGTCGTCGTCCTTGCCTGAACGAACGCATGCACTAATGTTGAATCTAAGCAACCCAATCATTTCGTCCTTTCCCAAAACAAGCAAAACCATGCTATCGCTGGACAAATTGGTTTAGCTGCATTGAACCACGGTATTTTTTGTTCATTGCATCACTGCTATTGTTTAGTTTATTTATCCTTTTAATCAATGTTGTTGAATATTTTACCTGGGCGATGGCTTAGGCAATACACAAGTTTTGGTCTACAGTCTCCACAGCAGTATTTCTTGTCGAGCAGGTGCGCAACCGCGCGAAGGCTCACGCGGTCTCTCTTACATTGTATTTGATGTCTATACGCGGCGAGGTCGGGCAACAGGTGGCAGCAGCGTCCTCGTGCTAATGTGGATAGGTGGTCGGCGACGCATATACAAATACACGCAGCGGCGCTTCATTGTGTGTGGTGTGAGCAGATTTTCGGCGGAGAAAATGCGTTGACTACAGTTTACTGTTAATATCCGCGCTCTTCTGTGATTAATCGGTGCACGACGCTTATGCAACGTTAAAATTACCCACGAGTAAAGCGCATTCTGCCTTTCATAGGGATGCTAGCACTGGGCGACTCTCTTCCCGCTATCGCAACAAATCACGCCTTTGCTGTGTTGCTTGTGCGTGGTTAGCATGTGTTTCACCTGCTACGCACTGCTGTACCGTGACTGTACTACTTATTTACATCTTTGTCATCTGCATACTGCAAAAAAAAAGAGAAAGAAAGATCGAAAAAAGCCCGCATACCTGTGGGCTTGATTCAGTACCACCATTCGCCCCTTATACGTATATGGTAATTTTTCTCTCATTCTATTCACCATGAAAAGTGGGACAGTCGATAAGTCTAGCCGGGAAAGCTTAGTAGCTAACGGCGCTTAGCGCTACACTGCATTTACCACGTGTACGCACATACACCAGTAAAACTATAAAAATCTTATATAAGAGCATTAAACTTTCATCGATTGATTACGTGCATGACAGTGCTACAACAAAAGCCTCGTTAATAGGACAAGCATGTTTTTTTTTTTCAGACAAAAAATGACCATTGCCTTCCATCGGTCACTAATGATGCCACACAAACGCTGAAGACAATGCAAAAAAGATGAAATTTTCAGTGAATTCATATGACATTACATATAAGGCATGTCGTATGGATCAGTTTTCAACGTCTGGGCCCTTTCAAGCATTCTTAAACCTAAGCACATGACTTCGCACACCAGCTCTGCTTTAAGTACAGTTTAAGTACCGATGCGTAATAGTTTTTGTGATAGTAATATTTTTATGTAGTGGTACCACGGCCAGACAAACACAACTAAAACTCCTCACATGATCGATAAATTACAGTGCCGTAGTTGTACACCTACCAACCACGTGCAAGTCCAAGCCCTAGATCCAGTTTTTTTTATTTTTTACAACCAAGTGGCTATAAAACGCTGCATTCACACACCATTTATTAGTCCTCCTGTTTTGGAGGATGCCAAGAGAATTTTGCGATGTGCTTGAAACAGAAAGCGGCACCCACTCTGAAATTATTCTGGTGAATGCAGGGTACGACGACAATAAACAACACTCTCGAAAGTTGCACTCGCCGATCTTATTGCAATGCATTATCAGCCGAGCAAGACCAAATGCTTTCGTACGTCGTTTCAGGCATACGTAGAAACAGTTACACTTGCGCTGACATGACCGGACAAAGCACACTTTGAGAACGCGCACATAGAAACACGATGTGGCTAGCAGACGACGCACGGAGCAATCCACACTTCGCCTCTTCGGACAGTTGCCGCCAGGCGTCGACTCTTCTCGATCCCGCGGCCAATATCAGAGCATCGAAGGAAAGTCGAGAGTCTCAAATGCAGGAGTGGCGCCGAGATACTTTTACTGGGGGGGGGGAGGGGGGTGAGCGGAGGGTACACATGGCAAACGAATTTCTTCAGGGGGCAGCGAACTTAAGCGTCGTGTTTTGAATATCTTTGCTCTTGGGATAGGGAAGCAAAAGGGGGCGGGTGGGAATTTGCGGTTGAGGGGGGAGCTTCAACCCTCCCCTTATCTTTGTGCCCACTACCGGCGCTACCCCTGGTATACTATGCGGCGGCGTTTCGATTATGACTGCTGGTCTTCCGCCACTGCCAGCCATCGAAAGAGGGAAATCAGAGCAAGCGTTCATCTTAGCACGGGTACACTGTTGTGGCTGCATGGCCTTCGTCACCGAACGCGTTAAAACTATGGTTGCCGCATCGATCTTTCCATAGGACACCACGCGTTCTTTCCCCACCGCTCAGTAAATTATTGCACAGGAACCCGACTCGAAGGAAGTCCAATGGACCGAGAGGTGTCACTAAAATTCACACAGGTGACCAGTCCATGGTATGACCACGCGATTGGTTGCACACTAGCTAGTTTGGGAGCTCCGGAAAAATATAAAGTTACCTAAATATACACTATAGAAGGAACTCTGGTGCTTGTGTCTATGGTAGCTGCTACGCACGGTGCTTCAGCGAGCATGGGAATGATGAGTGGTACACGTATTTGTTAAATCTTCGTACTTCTGGCTTAGTTTGTGTTTGCGTGGCTTGAAGATTTTTTGTCACAAAACAAATATAAGCAAATGTTGAGTGGTTGCGCTTCACCACCATAATCGTTTAGGCTTACCATTTCAAATCGGGTAAAGAAGTTCGCACGGTTGTTCAGAAACACAGAAATAAACGAAGCCACAAGTGCGATTCGCCGCCCGCAAGCACGAGGATTAGGCAAATCGTGTACTAGCCATCATTCCCACGTTCGCTGAATGATCGGAGTGCCAGAGTCGCCTCTAGTGAATTTTAATAAACTCTATGCAGAAAACTATCCAAGGAGGGTGCAAGTGTGGTCCTGTGAACCATGGATAAGGCCAACGACTAAATTTTCAGATTCCGACAGCACCACTCGAAACACACGCATCGCTTTCAAAACGACGTGCAGCACCTAGGACGGATCTCAGCATGTCTATTTCCTTCCTCTTCTTAATTAAGCTACTAGGACATCCAGTCAGCCTTAAAGGGGTCATGACAGGGTCACCCAACAATTTGTAGTTTTCAGCAAAAACTACGTGTAGAAAGAAGTAGAGGGTCCATTATGCCTATACAGGTATAAAAAGTGTGCCACGAAAGAATATTTCAGTGCAAAACAGGCCCTAGAAGTCACTGGCTGTTAATGCCAACCCCCTTCGGGACCGTCATTTTGCCATGGCGCCTGTGACGTCACGTTCAGCAAGGAGCGGTCCAGTTCTTTTACAGCTGTAAATCATTCAATTTCCATGCCGAGCTGAAGAAAGCTCAAATATCTTGACTTCACACATGTCTGACCACGAAAAAATGTCATCGGCCGAATTACATATTCTCGCACAGCCTAGCCACGACTCGCAAGCGCGCCAGTGTTGCCCAACTCTCAGGCCAGTCACGCGTTTGTAAAAATATTCAAATATAAAGAACATGTCGGCCAACTGCGTTAAATTTACCCAGCTCACTTGTGAACGGCCAAGGATTAACCCCCATAACACAGATTATGATAAAAAATTGGGTATTATGGCCCCTTTAAATGAAAAAAAAAATGTATTTATCATCATGATCATCCTTCCAACCGTCAGCATGCATTCCGAACTAGGTCGTAGCCTTTTTTGTATCAGTGCTGCTTGTTGTACTGTAAATGCTTCTTGTCTTGGTGCTTTTCGTCCCAGTGCACATATTCTTCTTTGGCAAAGGTACGTTTACTTTCGATGTAAGCAATATTTGTCATCCTGCTGACGAAGCAGCAGGCTGATAATTATTGTCGTAAGCATGTCCACGTCCGTCACAGCACCGATTACGCAAATGTCTCTAATGTTATTCCCTCTTTTCTACATAATTCTTGATAATCTTGAGAGCAACAATAAAAAAAATGACGAGGCACTGAATCCAATGTAACGGATTGCCGCTGTAACGCTTAGAGCGACTAATGCATGCTGATCCCTCTGCAGGCTCTGATCAGGAAACCAATGACTTTCAGAGGAGAAGATCAGCAGGAAACGAAAAATATGTGAACGAATACGTGCAGAAGTGAATAAAAAATCCGGGCGGAGATTTTCACAGACGAAGAGTAGTGAATGTATGAGGGTTCTCTAATTCCATTCACAGGTAGCAGGATGAAGTGCTGAGTGGATTTCACAGTTCCTGAAGTGGATGTTCTAAGGATATCAAAATATCAATGCCTTCTTGTCCGTTTGTCGTCGCTCTGAGCTCTCGCTATAATAATCGCCAAGACTTATGCTCGAAGCGGCCTATTTCGGGAAAGGCTGGCCGGTTTAAATTGCACCATATTCCCGTTGCCTCTCTCCCCCACCAAACACACTTGCAACTTTCTCGTTTTTCGGAGAAATATTGAATTAGTATTCCGATTTGATATAACTGCGAAGGTTCCACTTATTCCATAGCGAAAATGGTGAATGGTATGACACCGTGTAGGGAGCATATAATTGAAATTTGTAATTTTGCAGGCATTATTCAAATTTATGCTCAGTGTAGGTGCGCTGATATCACTTTAACATCTGAGAAGTGGAGAGGGATTTGCCCGATGCCCCCAGCCTTTCTCTTCCCGTTTGGACTGGTTAATTTTAGCTAAGCGAAATCAGCGCCATTTAAGACGGACTCAAAGACAGGCACTTATTTACCTTTTTTCCGTCTTCATTCGTGCTTATTTAACCTTGCTAAAATGCAAGACCAACTAGCCCCTACAATCTGCCTACAAAAACGTATTATCTCTTTCAGGTATTTACTTTTCCATGCCAAAGGTGCTACCCGGATCCAAGGACTTCCAGCCGTCACCTGAGTTGCCCGCACCACCATCCTCATCGATGGAGGGTGGAACGAGACGGACGTTAATCCCGGGTGATTCCACGAGAGATCGACACGGGTCCAAAAGTTGATATTTTAGATTTCATTGAGTATTTTATATTTCCTGCACCTCTCACCAGGTAGCCCGAAAGTCAACTTCGTTTTATTATTAACGACATAACTTACGAGAAAAAAAAATATCAAACTTCACCAACATAGAGGCACCAACTTCGGCACTTGTCATTTTCGAAAATCGGAGATGCTATAAAAAGACAAACAGTTTTGTTTCAAGGAAGATATTTTTTACCTGAAATGTATGTCTAATGAAGAATGAATTCATACGGTTTCAAGTTGGCAGACCTTAAGAAAATAGCTTTTAAGAATGTCTAATTTTGCGACAGTTTAAAATAGGTTACGTATTCCCCATTTCTTTTCTCCGAAAGTAATGCAAGCAGCGTTTTCAAACTTGACAAGTTTTAAGGATATAGTGTGTTCATTGGGTACATAATTTAATGCTGCCATAGGGCGAATGTAAATTTTTATATATTGCCTCAAAGCTCTCATATTGGCAAAAGAGTACTCCACTGAAATTTGAATAATAAAAAAAAACCATCTTCGATTTTTCTTAAAATCTCGTAAATAGACAACCGACGGTCGTCATACAGTAATATAGAAAAACATGTTGTATTTTTTGTTTTTAGCGACAATATTTGTGGTACAGATCGGAGATTTTCGAGAATGCGCTGATAAGTTGAGAAATCTGGATATCGGAATGGAAAAGTGGCAATGAGCTTCAAACGCGAGTAAACGTGACCGCATTTGTTGAAGAAAGGATGTTTTAGCACTGTGATAAATACGTACCCATGAAGGCGCATTTATGCTCCTGATAACACAGCTCTAATGGAGGAAATCTTCGACACTGTAACTCAGTTGCAAAACATCTGTCTATATTTGCAGATAAACTCAAGCATGAAAATGTTCCAACGCAAGTTTTGGGTCGCGCTAAAAAAAGCATATGCGCTTGAACTTCCCTCACTGGTGTTTTGGTGGTGACTGCGTGAAACAAGAGATGCGCTCAAAATGGCTGCATCTTTTGCAGATCACATTTAGCAGTACGTGACGCTAACAAAACACGACCACGATCAGTGCTCTCAGATGTGCTTAGCCAAACATGCCAAGAACGTATGCCTGGAACACGTGGCAACGTTTTCCACTGGCTCTTCTTAAACTGACGAAATGTTGCTAGCTCGTCTGCATTTGCACACAACAGCTTGACATTCTTGAGCTTCGCGCTCATTTGCGCCACCATTTGGGATGCTGATATAATCACAGCTAAGCTTGCCGCTCTGAGGTTGTAGAGCGTAGCCGGATGCTTTAGTAGGCCACCAACGCCGTTACAAGAGTTCTTGCCATGTACTGTGGCCGAAAAAATCCACTTGGTTGATGTATGATCTTCCTGACATAACTCGAACAACTGGTACTTGTTTTTGAAGTGACTGCATGCGCCATCAGAAACATAAGTAACATGCGTGTCAGGCTCAAGTTGTTCCTTCATATAGTTGTGGATTATTTTTAGAGCAAAACAGGCATGTGCAGCGTCATGGCATGTGTCATCACTGATGAAGGCAAAACTTTGAATTGATTGCTTCCTTGTGACGACACACGTGAATATAGACACCTGTCTTTTGTGCCAGTGATACGACTGTACCTCATTCGGTAAAATGGCTGTCCAATTTACGTCGAAATCAGCAAGATTTTTTTTCTTGGTTCTCTTTCGCCTGGCGTATTGCCGATTCTTGAATGTATCTTATGTAATCATGGGTAATCCACTTCACGAACCAGAGACTTAGCTCTCGCAGAAAAGAACTTGCCTGGGCTGTTTTTTTTTTACTAGATCGCCATTTTCCCATACTGCATAGGCTACCTCAATATCTTCAGGGATTCCTAAACATGTGGCTGTCAGAGCATCCTCCTTAGCACAATAGTCACAATGGCCTAAAAAACAATCACTTGTAAGGGAGCTGCAAGGACATAGTTCTTTCAAGAAGTCGGCCGTGTAGGCACCATCGGTGACGTCTTGTAGGGCAGAAACGCACTCCGTGGCATTAGCACAGTATATACAAAGGCACAGTTCTTGGTGTGGTGCAAGAAGAACCCACTTCGGCCTCAGTGAATAAAACTTTGAAAGCCCGATAGACGTGTTCGGATTAGCTTCTCTAAAGAGACGGTAAGCCTCTCGCACCGAACGGGTCATGAACCTTTTCGAAACAAGCTCCCCTTTTCCGTCAATGATAACATTTACTACATCTTTTTTTGGGTGTGGGGAGGGAGGACTCTGCCGAGAGCAGCTATACTCATCTTTGGAGTAGTAAGCCATAGCTGCCTGGACGTCCATTGGGTTCAGCCGTGTTCTTTTTACCGCATTTGGTGCTAACCATATCCTGTGTTTTGCGCGCCAGCGTCGGGATCTGTATATCATGTAAGCTGACATGTTTGGTATGAGCGCTTGGAGTTTTCGGTGATCTATATCGCTGGGCAACAGTATCAACAAACGCATGCGCCCTTGATACGAAGAACACGCTTCATAGGCTTGCTTGAAGTTCTTGAACCACTGGGCACACACACTGCATTTTAGATCTGATGGTTGAAAGTGGCGGTTACACACGTTACGGTGGCATTTCACGGTTACTGTAGAATTGCTGCTAAGTTGTCTTGGCTCTGCATGAACTTTGCTATTTTGCGCATGCAGCTTCTCTAGTCGCATATGTCACAATGCTTCCGGCGTGTTTACTCACCGCTCTTGACTTCTGCTTTTTTCTTTTTCCGGCAAAAACTCATCAGCTGTTTCAGCTGAGAAGCCATTAGACGAAGACAGCATATCTCTGAGGCGTCTGAAGCAGTTATGGCAGACGTGGTCGTTGTTATGTGCATGGCAGGCAGCTTTCGGCAAAAGCTTCTGGAGGGCAAACAGGCCGATGTCTTCGACCATGCGGAGGTGTCTTTGATAAGGTATTTTCTTTTTATGCAACATGAGGTAATCTGAACAAAAAACTCTATCGCAGCTGAAGTGGTCAGCCATCGCCACGCTCCTTGAGGCTCAAATTACTGGCAATGCAACTATGCATGAAACCAGCAGCACGAAAGTGATCTATCTGTCATCTGTTCCTATGTCTCTCACCTTTAATGAGAGCAGACGTAAAACAGCGTGCGCAAGTATTCGCAGTGCGAATGCAAAACTGAAGTATAGTACGTTAAAATGAATTTCACAATGTTTTTGTCGATAAAATTACGGGAGGCGTAAGCTTTGTCCCTACTTTGAACCATATAATCAAAAGCATTGCCTCCGAGATGTGGCGCACAGCAATTCATTTGTAGAGCATACGACGACTGACAACTTGCCCTAAAGCGTGTTCTTCAGTCTAATGCGGCAGTCTTCGTGCCCCAAATGATAAAAATTTATTATGAATCGTTTATGAACTCATTCAACATTCAATTCTCTTACCCAACGTGTTGCAAACACATGGCCGTCACATCAGCTCCATCTGTGAGTCAGTAATGGAGAGGCACCACATATTAGAAATCTTAGTGCTCTACGCATAAGAGTGAATTCAGATACTGTAGAATATCGTGTTCAAAATAGTTACTCCTATCTGCTAAAACAGTCTTTCTTCACCAAATGCGGTCACGTTTACTCGCGTTTGAAGCTCATTGCCGCTTTTCCGTTACGATATCTAGATTTCTCAACTTATCAGCGCATTCTCGAAAATCTCCGATCTGTACCACAAATATTGTCGCTAAAAACAAAAAAATACAACATGTTTTTCTATATTACTGTATGACGACCTTCGGTTGTCTATTTACGAGATTTTAAGAAAAATCGAAGATAGGGTTTTTTATTATTCAAATGTCAGTGGAGTACACTTTTGCCAATATGAGAGCTTTGAGGTAATATATAAAAATTTACATTTGCCTACGGCAGCAATAAATTATGTACCCAATGAACACACTATATCTTTAAAACGTGTCAAGTTTGAAAACGCTGCTTGCATTACTTTCGGAGAAAAGAAATGGGGAATACGTAAGTTATTTTAAACTGTCGCAAAATTAGACATTTTTAAACGCTATTTTCTTGAGGTCTGCCAACTTGAAACCGCATGAATTCATTCTTCATTAGACATACATTTCAGGTAAAAAATATCTTTCTTCAAACAAAATTGTTTGTCTTTTTATAGCATCTGCAATTTTCGAAAATGACAAGTGACGAAGTTGGTGCCTCCGTGTTGGTGAAGTTTGATATTTTTTTTTTCTCGTAAGTTATGTCGTTAATAATAAAACGAAGTTGACTTTGGGGCTACCTGGTGAGAGGTGCACGAAATATAAAATACTCAATGAAATCTAAAATATCAACTTTCGGACCCGTGTCGATCTCTCGTGGAATCACCCTCCCCTCTTCCCCACGCCTCGGCAAAAAAAACCCCCAAAAAATCTGCCGGACCCATTAAAAAAGTGTTTATTTCCCTCACTCACTCTTTCAAACCAGGCAAAACTGCACTTCTAGAATCGAATAGGTAGACCCTAGGCTGTCACTTGCAGCCACTTAAAAAAAATGTATATATGTCAGCAAGTAGAGGCAAACCTAGTCAACGCCCCTACCAGAGAACCATCTGTGCTCAGCGGACAAAAACACAAACGTACAAGGTAGAGAATGATGGTGAGTTTTTCGTTAATGAGAACATGCTAGACAAACTTCTTCAGCATGTCGAGAAGTTTTAAGATCGTCGGAGGGTTAAATATAACACAAGTCCTCTGACTGAGTTAATGAGGATTGGCATTAGCTATCTTGAACGTTGAGATGCATAATTGCCTAATTATAAAAACAAATACTTGACTTTTAGGTAATAAGTTTTGGGCACACAGTGAAGTTTCGAGAGAGAGAGAGAGAGAGAGAGAAATAACCGTTTATTTAGAAACAGTGTTCCGAGCGAGGACTGGTATCACCCTAAGGTGGGAGGAATCCCTAGTCCAGGAACCCTCTGGCTTCGACTGCCCTCTAGGCCCTGGCGAATAGTTGTCGCTGGACTTCAATGTCCTCGAGGACGAGCTTGGTCTCGCATGTTTCCTTTAGGTGGTCGTCGTTTATTCTTGGGGCTTGGTTCCGCTCCAGTTGCACGTCGTAGTTTGCATGGCACTGGCATTCCAGGAGCTAATGTGCCAAAGAGTCCGGCACGCTGCAGAACGGGCACACGTAGCCATGTGTCGTTGGGTAGAGGCGGTGCATTAATATTGCATGTATGTAAGTGTTGCTTTGCAGGCGTCTGAAAAATCACGTTCTCTTTTTTGGTTAGTCTTGGACGGGGTGGAGGGTACACCCATTGCTCCAGTTTGTAGTGTTGAAGTAGTGACGAGTAGGTGTTTTCTACTACCTCCATCTCTGCAGCCACGGATCGGGTTTCCTTTGGTCCCAGGGCAGCCCGGCTGACGTGCTCGCGGGCAGCGGCGTGGGCAGCATCATTTCCCTGTAGATCCTCGTGTCCAGGAGCCAAGATTATGCAGGTATATGGAAGTGAAGAACTTCGCCATTGCAGGATGTTAATGGCGTCGGCTGAGACGCATAGTTCCGCATAATTCCGGCAAGTGGCTGGCGAGTCAGTGAAGATCACCGCAGCGTCTTTACATGTGGTGGTGGCGAGAGCGATTACCGCTTCTTCCGCTGCGTCGAAGTGGCGTGTCTTGACTGTGGCCGATGCTAACTCTCGGCCTTGAGAGTCTATGACGCTGATAGCATACGCGTTCTTACGGGGGTATTTGGCCGCGTCGGTATAGCGGGCGTTCGGGTCTTGCCTGAACTTTTGCTGAAAAGCTTCTGCTCTAGTCTTTCGTCTACCTTTGTGGAATGTGGCGTGCATATTGCGTAGGATAGGCACGATGGACATTGGCTCTCGAACGTCCACCGGCATGTGCTTTTTCCGGTCTGCATCCGCAATGAATGATTCGCTGTAGTTGAGATACCGGAGTATTGACCTCCCAGTGGGCGTGAGCTTGAGTCGTTCCAGCTGGCTGCTCTGGTGAGCCTCCGCGAGCTCGAAATGAAGCAATTTCACACAGCGCATCCACACGAAACCAGTTTCGAATCCAGCGACAGGTTACGGATGAGCGTTGTCAGTAGCAAATGTACACTGTTGTGCATCTTACGTCTTTATCGCACGCACGCGCACCCCCCCCCCCCCACACACACACACAAACTTTGATGCATTGATGATCAAAACCTACTGGAAAACTTACGCATTTCATTACAAAGCTCGAAAACACAGATCTCAAGCTTGAGTCATGCTCATAACTAATTGCAAATGAATATGTTTTTTCGAGTGACCTGTTGCTGTTCGTAAATTGTTATATGTGCCGTAATGTTATTATACTAGACGTGAGTTAGCAGAGCTCTGGGTAAATAGTCAGATATTCTTATAAATTACTCGTGTAAATAAGCACCTGTGAGTAAGTTTAGGTTTTATTTTGTTGAAATTGTGCATACAAGGAAGGAAATATAGAAGAGAAAATAGTGAGCTGCTGGTACGAGTCAAACCCACAACAGTGGCAGAACGTCTGAATTGCTCGCGTGTCACAACCAGTAGCTCAACACTCATGTTTGCGCATGTGCATGGGATTTAACCGTGCAAGTGTTAGCCAGGGCCGCTCATGGGCTTTGTCACGGACCTCGAACATTCTTCTTTTTCGGATGGCGTGAATACAAAGTGGGTACTACGTTGGGGCACCCAGCCATGGAGCCCTCCGGTGGCATACACGCCAACACGGAGTGTATGTCGGCTCGCCGAGAAGGCTTCACAGAACTACACCCGGCAACTGCGAGAAAGCAGAGGGGCGCTCCGCGCTCGCCTAGCGCTTCAGCGGCTGCAGGCCGATGGTGCCGCCATCTCTGGAGAAGCCAGCGAACCGAAGAGGCAGTGGTGTCGGGATGATATTTTGCGCCGGTTACTTCTCCGCAAAGCCCGGTGAGAACTCCGGGCTGATGGGCGTCTTTGTCCTTGGCCGCCCTTCACCGCAGCTTCCCGCCGGCCTTTTGCGAGCGTTATTCACAGTGATTTCTGTTCCTGGCATCATTTCCTTGAGTACATCGTCAACACGTGATTACTCACACCCACTGATTCTCGCGATTTATAGGTTGCATGCTGGCTGCTGTTTTCTCTTGATCGTAAAGAAACGCGGTAACACTGCCATCAGATAAAAACAGTGCTTCTGCTTGTCAAATCTTTCTTTGTGCCTCGTTGGGCCGTTTATTGCGATGCTCGCCGTTTTCCTGGTGTCATAATACCATCCTCCGCAGCAGTTGCAAGGCTTACTGTAACGCGTGCTCTGATTGGACATGCACAGGTACGAAAGTGAATACCACCAGTGAAACACCACTGCTTCAAATACATTATACGCTCAAGATTTTTCGTTCTTTCGTTTTGTCTTTCTTGCGATCTCTGCCGGTACACACACACACGCACACACACACGCACACACACGCACAATATATATATATATATATATATATATATATATATATATATATATATATATATATATATATATATATATATATATATATATATATATATATATATATATATATAAGGAAAGAAGTGTATACCTAAGGGCTCGTTTTTCCGTGTTTTTACACAATAATTATAAGATCTAACAGACAATAATGCCAAGGAATGTACAGGGGAAGATATTAGACCAACTTTATATATATAGTTTGCGTGTATGTTTATTATATTTGGTTTGGTTTGCTTTGGTTTGCTTTGGTTTGGTTTGCTTTTATTCAAGGCAAAATTTAACAAGATTGCCTTGGGGGACACGACTAAAGGCTAAGTAAAAGCCTGACTTGGTCGTGCCACCCTGGCAGCAAAGCAGAAACATACCGCAAGTACAGTACTCAGAAACTTACAACATCACGTGTTATCTTACACGGGTTATCTTACAATGCTAATTACGTGTCAGCCTTGGATGCTGTAGTATGTAACTGTATTTCTTTTATATTCACCACAGTGTTAATGGCTTGTCGCCATTCCAAATTTTTTTCTCAGTTGTGTATGTATTTTGAATACTTATATTAAATGTTATCTCCACCCTACAGTAATGCCCCACGGGGGTGCTGTACATACTGTAAATAAATAAATAAAACATAAATAATTGGTACATCATGCGATGACATTCACTGCAACAATGATCTTGCTACGGTAAGTACTTCAACCACGTTGGCTTACTATAAAGGCAGCATGATAAGCATCTTGCATTTTTTTAAAGTTTCTCTAACTTCGCTTACTCACCATCACAGTGCAAACCTTACGGGAGCGTTGGTTTGATCTCATGAAACACGTCCTCCTCAGCAAGGAATCTATGGGAAAAGTACCGAATCCATTGTGATACTCTCGGTCCTCTGAATATTTGCTATTGAACCCTTGAATACTATGGAAGCCAAGTTCTGGGAAATGTTACAATATTCTCACGTATTCTCATGACATCAGTAGTAAAATAGCGCTTAGGAAAAACAAATATCCAATGTGAGAAATAAGTAGAAGTTCCTTATACAGTTTAGCTGCTTTTTAAAGGGCGCAGTATACCATACCAAAGAGGTGTGTTCAGTAGAATTTACCTTATTTTATGGTAATATTTTTCATTGCCAAAGCTGTCGTGTATTTATGACGAACTGTAAACCGCAATAGCAAAAAAAAAGTGTGAGAATGCAGTGGTTTTGGACATGATCCATTCAGTTGTGTTACCAGTTTCTTTCTTCGTTAGCATGCCGGTTCAACTTCAGGAAATCTTGCAAACTCGCTCAGTTTACCCACACATAATTTGTGTACTGACTAACATTGATATCATAAGCTCTCTTACAAGATTACCACGCGTGAAATATCTTCGTTTCAAAAAACAAAAACAAAACAGATGAATAGAAGCGGATGCAAGTTAACCAATCTCAAACTCCAATTGACAGGTCGAAAAAAAAAAAACGTTCCGCTTGAACTGTTCACAAGACGAGGTGTCAGCCAATGGTAAGTCTTAGGCACCAGCATAATATTAACGAGAGCTCAAGACACACAAAATATTCCAGATTTAGGTAAGGCTCTGCGCTCAATCACTGCTAAAGCAACGGGCTCTTGCAGCGATATCACCGTCTTCGCAATAGCTCTGCACCTCTCTCACAGCGTGTTGTTCGCCCCTTTGCTGTTGATGACGTTCATGCGCAGAGTGGTATATCCACTCTCACAGGGGTTGTGGGGCATGGTACGCCAGGCATATTGCTAAGCTCGAAAGTGGCGTAAAAGATGAACTTATGGAATAAATATAAAACAGCGAAAAAAATCAACGTCGTCGCACTGTGTGGGTTGGCTGCCCAGGAGGATGATTTAATGACCATATAGTGGATTCATCCATACATTTGTAGAATATTTAGGTATTTTTGGTTGAAGGTGAAATGTTTCCGGAAATTCATGTTTGTACCGCACGTATTTGTGGTCCCCCAGGTAGTTAGGATGTAAAACATTCTACATTCATTATTTATTCATTGATTACCCCTCTCAACCAGAATACACTACAGAAAGGACGGGGGTTACAATGTAGAGAAAAACACGCTCTATTTTTTATCTTTTTTTGAATTGTCACCGTATGATACCTTTCACATGAAAAACAAATCTCGTCGCAGGCAAAACACTATTTCTGCGGCACTAGTGTGAAGACAAGTGGCTTGGCTGCACCATAGCATTGATTGATTGATTGCTATGTGGAGTTTAAAGCACCAAGAACACCACATGTTTATTAGAGGCACCGTAGTGGAGGGCTCCGGAAATTTCGACCACCTAGGATTATTTAACGCGCACCCAAATTTGAGCACACGGGCCTTCAGCATTTTCGCCTTTATCGCGGATGCAGCCGCCGCAGCTGGGATTCCATCCCGCGACCTGCGGGTCAGCATCCGAGTACCTTAGCCACTAGACCACTGCGGTGGGGCTGTATTATATCACCATACTATAGTTTATCCTCATGATACTTTTTTGCGTTAGTGAATATGAATAATTATCGCTGCGGATTGGGATACCACAGACTCGCCGCAGCGACCGAATCGGACATCGCTGATATGAAAATTGATACCTTTACATGGGCTTCAGCTGGAAGCCGGTCTTTTATGTGTAATATTACTATGGTCACAATGCCATATTAAGTAGAGACAATTTAAGCAGAGAAATTCTTTAAAAATACATGCACCAAAAACTTTTGCATATTTTACAACCACCTTGCACCACAGGCTACAAATAAGTAACGATCGTAAGCGTCAATATTCATTCAAATCTTCAACAATATATTTGTGCCCGAGCTGGTCATTTCATTAAAGCTTCCAGCCAGTGTAGTCTTAGAAGGCTATGGCTACATTTATTCTTTATGTGTTCCACTAAACTACGCACAGACTACTAAGACCCCTCCCCCCCCCCCCTCCTCGAAGGATAAAAGAAAACCTTCCCTTCCACCTTGACGTGCGTTAAAGTATACATTGGGGCTCAAGTTGATGCAATCGCCACACGGCAACGTCCTTTGTGGATGACTTTGCATTTCTTTTAATAAATGTAAAACGCGCTACACAGGCTTCTTTATGCAGTGCTATCGATCTACGCTTCTCGTCAATCATCCGCGAAAACATATCCACCCACGGGCGCCGCTAGTTCCGAGAGGCTTCGACTACTGCATGCTGCGCGGACAGCACCACTTCATTAGCGCGAACGATCGGCGCGAGTGGGAGGAGCCCATGATTGCTCCTGCGGCTCTCTCGTAAGACCGAGAGTGATGGAGCGCTGCGTATAATAGAGTGCCGGAAGAGAGTATTCATCGGGAGCTAGAGATCGACCATCCCTGAGGGATGGATGCTCACGGCAAAAACGTACGAGTTCAGACGCGGGTCAGTCAGCGCGTCATAGACACCCTCTTCAGTGAAACGTCCGTGGTATCAAAGGATAGGACTTGTTGAATAGTGCGTTTGTGCCCGGAACTGTATGACATAGCTGCCCCCGATTTTTGTGCTATCCCTGAATGTTTTCAATGGAGCCCACAAGGCACAGCCGCATTCACCAATGTTGAAAAGTAGATGGAGCAGACGAGGAATAAGAAACAGAAACATTATCTGCCACCACAAGCTTCTGCAATTCCACAGAATATGAACGGCTAAGCGGCATGAGTTTGACGACATGTGCCTGGTGCTTTCATATAGCTTTGCGTGAATGTAAAATCGACTCCATGTTCTAAAGCTATAAACTTATCCAGACGCTATCATCCACTCTGGACAATCAACAATACATCTCTGTGCGGTTTTGTCTTGGCGTCCTTACAACTGAAGTGTAACATGTTGTGGAGGTGAAGATAAATAAAATGAAGGAAATATACAGGCCATGCTTTCTCCAAAGCTTTCAGTGACTCTCTGAAGGATAGTTCGAAAAAAAAAAGTAACATAACGCTGCAGTTATTCTAAAAATAAGTCATTTCGCGGAATGTAAGTGACGACATCGGCGGGTCTCTGACGCTTCATTCACCTTCTCACTCCCGCCGTCTGTTTCGCTCCCGATTTCTATATAGAGCGTGACAACTATGTGGAGCAAGCGCCTAACGGAAGACGGAGGGAAGCGCCCAACGCCACGATACGCTCTTGTAAAATTCAATGCTCTAAGCGGGCCTTCGGTGACGCAGCTCTACGTCATGGCGCGACGTCACGTTTTCCATAACAACGTGTCTCCCGGGTAACTCGTGACGCGTTCATCGCGGCTGGTTCGATAGCCCGGGTCGGCCGGAAACACGTCACGCACATCAGTGGCAGTGGGGCGTTGAGTTTCAGCTTCCGGTTTTTGCCGCTGGCGACAGCGGGCGCGCGCAACCATAGCGGCGGTTTTGAGATGGCTCGCTGAACGGCCAGACGGCCATCGTTGTGGAAATGTTCGCCGAGAGCTCGCGCGCCAGTTTCGTAACGCGAAACTTGCGCGTCGCATCGCTGACCTGTTGCCTGAATGCCTTGATCCCCACTTTACCGTACTTCGATGGTTATGTGTTTGCTAATGTTGTCTCCGCAAACATCGACAGCAACGTTGCGCTGCTGAATTTGCAATGGGGCCGTGCGTTGGACATTGGTAATGGAGACCTGGAGACTGCATTTAAGCGGGCTGAAAGGAAGAAAAAGGGGAAAAAAGTATGAAAGAAAGGAACGCCCATTTTAGTGCATGCTACCGTATCTCTGAGGTTCAAAACTGACATGGACTCTCTGACTACAACATGCTTCATTATTAGATCGTTTTTTTCCCTAAAACTCCAGATTAGCATCCGTTTTAGCAGCGACAGACATCTTGGACACAGCATAGTGGGAGTTCGCAAAAATGCAGTGCGTTTCATATCAGGCTGCGTGCAAGTACAGCATTAATTTGTTTTCGCTATTTACGTCTACTGAGAAGTAATTTAAATCCCACTGGTAACAAAATATGTTTAATGATGATCCTATAGTCTTTTATGACTCGAGGGCAGTGAGTCATCGCTGGCCAATGATTTATAATGTATGGTTGTACTACATTCTTTACGAAGTACAATGTAAAGTCACAGAACGTGGTACTACGTGCTACGTACTGAAACTTTAGAAATGTAGCATTAGTCACAGTTGAAAAAAAAAACAGACACCCCCTCTACGTCCTGTGGCTTGGCTACTTGATCCCTGAAAAGGAGACACACGGAGTGTCACCAAGTCATCTTGTCCTCTCGCCCTCATCTTTTTGTGCTGCTGTTCGTCCACTATAGTTTGAAGAAACGACACAAAATACTGACATAGACGCTCTCGTCTGACAGGGCTATAACACACAATCACACTACCTTTACGTAGTGGCTAGATCCTGAATGCACAGCGGTTGCTGCCGCCCGTTCACGTTCAGCAGCAAACAACATGTTACCCGGACACTCGAGCGTCGAATTCGCTTAGAGCAAGAGTGATCGAACCCAACGTTCTTCTGAGGACGCCAGCGGAGCGTACCTGGCCAGATAAACACGTTGGCGGGAATAACCAATAAATTGAATGGACAGTACGGTCCACGCATCCCTCGACCATCTGCGAACAACGCTGGGCTGTTTTGTGGGGAAAAAAGGTAAATTCTATTGGTAGAACTCTGCTCTTTGGAGTGACGCAAACGGTCAGCCGTATGCCAAACTTTTGTTTTCTGCTCTTCCGCACGAGTGATGGTCAAGAGCAGTCTTTCCAAGTTCACACAAGAATGGGACCAAGTGTCACGTCGAGTTTGCCGCAAATCGCGCGTACCCGCTGAGACTCGCTGGCCGCTGACCGTTCCGGCCAGCTGTCAACAAAACTCCGTTTGGGGTCAGTCACACGTACCAGACAGTACGTTGCTACCGAGTCCCGCACTTGAAACTAGCGGGGGGTCGACGCCCCGGAATGGTCATCTGCGCGTTCCGCTTCGCGTACGCTGGCCTGTTTATTTTGGTAGGAAACTCTGCAGGAGACCATTCAGAATCTAAGTGATGGAGTCCTTGCACGCAGACTACGCTAACGTTTCGCCGTTTCACTCGTTATCTGTTCGCAGTCAACACGGTCCTTTCCGTAGGAAATTAGCAGCGGTCAAGGACTTGTCTCATGAAGCCACAGGGTGCGTGGTCTGCCCAGTTGCGCGGCAGAGTTCATTCCTCTTCTCACGCCAGTAGTAGCTGATCAAACGGTAGCGGGTCATTGTTGCTCGTGATCTACTGCACGTAGTAAGTATTGCGGGGTCGCTCGGTAAAACGGGGTGAAAGTGACTGAAAGACCGTTATCCAGCCATTTTTTGCAAGTGGTTTTTTGCCCGATGCCAATTTCATTGTCCCCTCGTTTGTCCTCGGAAGTCGCTCAGTTTTTACGCGTCGAATGACAGACATCTCTCCAAGAGATAACTTACAGCACTGTTCCGCAAGAAGAGATGCGTCTTCAAAGCTGCAAGGGTGGCAAATGCCTCATAGATTTTTCTGATGCTTATTCGACCTAACGTGCACTGAAGAAGGCACTTCAATAAAGTTACTGAGACAAGCGTTCTTTGGAATCCGAATAAACAGACTTACTGAACGAGGTCTTATATAAGGTTACGCAGTTGGCTGTATACATATTGAAACTGCCAGGAACCTTATGGCAGGGATCTTTGACGTAAGGTCGTGACAGAAGTTGTTTGTATTCATATGGTCAGAATTTCAGTGTCGTTGCCTTTCAAAGTATTCCGGGAGAGAGGGCAACAATAACAGCGTAATTAATATCCATTAGACTTACGCTGATTGTGTCAGTGAACACTTGACTTAGTAGCAGAGGTTCGTCGCGGTAACTTGGGGAACGAATTGCCCGCCGTGTCATGCTAATTAGCGACCATAATTCAGTGGCAGTTCACAAATGAAACTATCGCCGCACCTCAAGACACGTTTTACGACACCTCCTTTTTTCAAGTGCACAAAATACTTTTCGCAGGTATAACAATAAAGTTGTTACCGACCAACCAATATAATTAGTAAGTTTTGATTGCTTTTCACGCATGATACATTCTTTAGCAATAACGTTTAAGAATGTCTAACAATGACTAAAAGAGCAGCAGTGGGTTATGAACAAAGTTCCGTCTTGCTGTCATCGTGCAAACATGCTGGCTTTCATTTTATCGAACGTGTGACCCGCTGCAATGCTTACTTATGCACCACATCGTTCATAATCTGCGCTGAAAATGCCATACAAAAAAAAGAAACGATATAGAGAGCGAACCAAATGAGGCGGTTGCACATCGCGAGATACCAACATAGATACCATGGGGAACAAAAAAAGTAAGATATTTTTTAGGAAAAAAAAAACGTTCACACGTGTGCACAGAGAAGTACGACAGATGTGTAAATACATCTTTGAGGATTGTGTACCTTTTGTGTTATACTATTTCCACATCTTGGAGGATATTTATCAGTGGCGGGCGCATCCACAAGCAACATATAAATTCGCTCTTATATAGTTCCGAATCAACCACAAGAGGTATAGCCCTGGCATTGTGGAAGACGGATGAGCAAGCCTCGTTATGAACCGTCCATCTAGATAACTACTTCGTTTCGTGGCAACGCTTTCCTTCTGCATGTCGATCGACGCTTGCTATCTGAATGTTGATAACGACGCTCGCTTATCCTCTCTTTTTTTTTCTTATACGAGGGAAACAGCGTTGTCATTGAGGGCGTTTTCGAAGCGCATGGCAGATGCGCTATTCGGTGCATCGGTTTTGATTTCGCCAGCTAATTTAGACAGATTTCATCATCCCGCAGTGATTACCAGTGGTCGTCTTTCAGAAATTTGAAAACCGCTGTGTACTATTC
The DNA here is from genome assembly GCA_013436015.1 of Rhipicephalus annulatus. Lineage (NCBI taxonomy): Eukaryota > Metazoa > Arthropoda > Arachnida > Ixodida > Ixodidae > Rhipicephalus > Rhipicephalus annulatus. The sequence goes on from WOVY01014016.1 coordinate 97,239, forward strand.
ACATGAAGGAACTGATTGATTGATATGTGGATTTTAACGTCCCAAAACCACCATACGATTATGAGAGATGCCGTAGTGGAGGGCTCCGGAAGTTTCGACTACCTGGGGTTCTTTCACGTGCACCCAAATCTGAGGACACGGGCCTACAACATTTCCGCTTACATCGGACATGCAGCTGCTGCAGCCGCGATTTGATCCCGTGACTTGCGGGTGAGCAGCCGAGTACCTTAGCCACTAGACCACCACGGTGGGGCCACATGAAGGAACTGAAATAATTGACCGATTTGGCTTAGCCACCTATTCCCCCAGAATAAAAAGTGGACTGTTTCTTTTTTCTAATTGCTGCCATAATGATGTTTGTACGCATCTTCAAATACCCTTTGCCACAGTACGCCGTAGGTCGCCCGCAGTTACCTAGTTTCTGTAACGTTTTAAATAATATTGGACGCATTTTAAAAAAAAGTAAAATTTGACGCACGTATGCTCAGCACTACGATAGACCAAATATTCTCATAAAAAGGTAAAACTTCCTGAAACAAACATTTCAAGCTGTCTTTATTTTGCGCGAAATAAAAGGCCATAGCCATTCATATGACTCGTTAATTAGCCTAGAAAATGTGCAAGTAAGCCTGAGTAAACCCCCAAAATTTATTGCATATTTTTGAAAGCTAACTTTGGTTCCTACTGTACCATGACGTCACGACATAGCATGATCTTCTCACACACTCCACTGGTTTTCGTGGCATTTCCGCAACCACTTCCCCCAGTGGCTTTCATGGTGACTACGTTGGTGACTCTTTTTACAGCGAAAGCTCTTATGAGATCACAACTCAGGTCACACGCAGTTGTACTCCACCGCCAGTGTCCGTAACCACATCACGCGAGATTAGAAAAAAACAACAACCTAATACCAATGCCACAGTGGGGCTCAAACCTGGGTCCGCTGGGCGCCAGCTCAGCATCCTACCACGAAGCTACGTTAGTGTTTTGAACTTGTTGGCAAACTTGCCTTAGAAAGGCTTGATGTCGGGAAAGCAATCGCGCTAATACGACTTATAAATTGTTTTAGAACAGCGAAAGAACATCCAGTCGTGGCACAATGCGAATAGCGTATAACGAGTGGGTAGTACAATGCTCCAACCCATTACAAAAGCTTGTTCATGTTCTGCTATAAACTGTGGCGCATACCTACTTCAGCCATAATTCCTCATCGTTGTCAGTCACTGCATGAACAAGTGGCGCAAAATTCCTTGCGAGTGTTTAGCGGATACGACGCTTCTCAGAAGAAAGATGAAAAATTGAATAGCGAATGCCGGCGTACTACCCAAGCAATTTTATTATTGTAGCCCTAGTGGGTATCAAGCAAGTGTGTTTGCAGTTGTTACACAATGAGTGTTTTGAAAGGCTTTGAAAGGCCGCTCTTCTAGCTTTCGCTGTGACTGCGGCGCCTTCCGCGCAGGCCTGGCGTTTTTTTATGTTTTGGGGCCTGCCGTGAATCCGAGAAGTCATGCATATAAGTAGTGCGTGCAGTCACCGAAATTGATACGCTTGCCTAACGTCACACTTGTGATGATGTCAACAGGAGCGCCAGGAAGAAATCAATTTTAATGTCAAAATAAAATATCAGTATTCACTGAGGCTCACACTTGAGCCCAGCAGACCCAGCATAGAGGAGATTTGTACAGTAAAGTTTGGCTTAGGTTCAAAAATGTGTCAGCGCCTTTTTAACCCTTTGAGACACTTTGTACACAATTCTGTACACCACTCGTTTTTGCGATGTGGATCAAGTCGATGCAGGCCCCGCCACGGTGGTCTAGTGGCTAAGGTACTCGGCTGCTGACCCGCAGGTCGCGGGATCAAATCCCGGCTGCGGAGGCTGCATTTCCGATGGAGGCGGAAATGTTGTAGGCCCGTGTGCTCTGATTTGGGTGCACGTTAAAGAACCCCAGGTGGTCAAAATATCCGGAGCCCTCCACTACCACGTCTCTCATAAACATATGGTGGTTTTGGGACGTTAAACCCCACAAATCAATCAATCAATCAATCAATCAATCAATCAATCAAGTCGATGCAGTGTACCGATACACATGCTCACTTTTATGAAGGCACTAACACGCTCGACGAGTCGTTCGACGTGCCGTTTCCTTAAAGCATTGTGAAAGCAGAATTTTTCTCCGCTCGAACCAAAAATGAATTTGCACTATATTCTTAGCCATAGATTTGATTCTGTTTATGCCAAAAGTACTCATCAATGACTTAAGCTTAAATAGATATTTAATTGCGACCTAATCAGACCAAGTTTCTATAGCACGCATCATTATTCTAGTTTCAATAAAATATTGAGTTCCTTGAAGTAATGGTGTAGTGATTTGACACATTTGTAGGGTTTTTGCAGTATGTGAAAGGGTTAAAGGGCCCCTAAACAAAATCTCAAAATACAAAAACAAGCTGTGGTACTCTCTCCGGGCGTTGCCCATCTTTTATGAATCCATGAAGCCAGCAGTATGTCTCTGTGACACTGTGAGGAAATGTCTTCTCGATAGATTGATATGTGGGGTTTAACGTCCCAAAACCACCATATTATTATGAGAGACGCCGTGCTGGAGGGCTACGTAAATTTCGACCACCTGGGGTTGTTTAACGTGCACTCAAATCTGAGCACACGGGCCTACAACATTTCCGTCTCCGTCGAAAATGCAGCCGCCGCAACCGGGATTAAATCTCGTGACCTGCGGAACTATTTTCTCGACTGGTTTGTTTACGAGCGATAGAAATTGTGTTGTGTCAGCTAACATGATTTGCAATGCAGTCGCACGGCCGTTCTGCCTTTTGTCGCGTGGCTATCCTGCGCGATCAGGTGATTTTACTTTGTTTTGCGCGTTATCGACTGCGCAAGCGGTGAGGAAAGCATGTCGCTGAAAAGCGTAAATTAAGCTCAACGCTTATAGCAACGACTTTTTCTACGTGTTTTATGAAGGGTTCACAGACCCCGAGCTCGTATTTACAAAACAAAATGCTTTGGTTCAGTTATTTGTAGGAGCCTACAGATACCAACCAATCGAGAGAGCGCACGCATAGTTGAATAGGTGATCAACCAGCCATGTAAAAAAAAGTATTGAATAACTAAACTTTTTTTAAAATTCTGTCACACCCTCCTTTTTTTTCTGTTTACCCATCAAACATTTTCAACCGAAGGGGCATTTATTGACAGGGCGTGCAAACATGGAAACTACCTTAACAATTAAGGAACGAAAATAGTATCCTGGATTTAACACCATGCTAAAACGTTTGAACAATAAAAATAAACCTCTGTTGTTCTGCCAACTTTTCTCAATCTGACTTTGAGTGGGAGAAATATAACGTTGTGGTCAAGCAGTACAAGAAGCACGTCGCAGGTGCAAAACGTGGCTTTTCTTTTTCTACCACACTGCCCCCTATGTTACACAGTAAGCCGAAACGCTTCTGGGAATGCATGAACCCTCAGGGGTATAGCACTGTATTTCTGCGAGGCAGTTCTGCTTCCCCTGTTCCAGAATCTAAAACCACTGGTGTTTTTAACAGTGCTTTCTGCTCCGTATTCACTAATGAATGTCCGGAAATTCTTCGCCAGTTACCACCGTCTAATTACCCCAAATGAAGAACATCACTATCAATGCGAACGACATTGTTAAAATTATTGTGTCATAAAAAATTTCTCGTTCATGTAACGTCTATTCGGAACTAATGAAACAATCTACACTAACACAACATAAGTTTTTTTGTCATCTGTCAACTTCTTTCATCCTAATCAGCATGGATTTCACAAAACTCACTATTGCAACACTCAGCTCGCTTTATTTATACATGATTTAGATTCCAACCTGGAAAACAACATCGTCGCTGACGCGCTCTTCTTAGACTTCGAAAAAAAAAGCATTTGATAAAGTGTCGCACATTGTTCTCATGCATAAAGTTTCGAACTGAAACCTACACTCCAACGAAGTTAATTCAATACGCGACTTGCTTACCAATTGCCTTCAATTCTAATATTTCTCCTTGCTATCCCCTGTTTTATCTGCTGTGCATCAAAGCTCCGTACTTGGACCGCCACTTTTTCTTATATAGTATATTAATGGCATTCCAGTTAATGTATCATCAAATATACGCCTCTTTGGAGATGACTGTGCTCTGTATCGTCAAAAAATAAACTTCATAGACTTCTCCTCTCTTCAGGATGATCTCCTCGAAATACAGACATGATGCAAGCGATGGTATACATGTCCCTCAACATAAGTAAGTGCTCCCAGGTATCCTTTCATCACTGGCGTAACCATTTGGCGTCTTTTTACTCCCTCAACAATAACAATTTGACTGAATTCTAGGCATTTAAATATTTAGGAATACATATATTTAGCGATCTGTCCTAGACCCGTCATATATATCAACTAACCAATTCCTGCAATTAAGTATTAGCTTAGTGATGCCATAACTTATCATTAGCATCCCCTACAGTCAAATTACTTGCATATTAAGCGTTGATACGGTCTAAACTAGAATATGCCTCTACTATCTGGGGCCACCACCAAGTTACTATAGCTAATTTCCTTTATACGGTCCAGAACCTTGCTGCCAAGTTGATTCTTTCTGTGCATTCCTACAGGACAAGTGTATCCATCCAAAAATCTTAGTTAAGCCTCCCCTCACTTTCTTCTCGTCACAACACTGCTCGCTAATCTTACTTTTTTTTTAGGTTTTCACAATCGCTACCTCTAGGAAACCCAATCATCACTCCTGCACATCGGTCCTCTTGACACACGCACCTAAATGCTGTGTATTAGCCACGTGCACAAACGACCACCTATCAACATTCACTTTTTCTGCATACTGCTGGAGAATAGAATGCCCTTCCTTCACATATCACACTCATCACTGACATTGCTCAAGTCAAGGCTACCGTTGAAGACAACTCTTCAAGTCATGAAATCTAACCTGACCCACCAGTTTTTTTTTTGTTGACCCATTCCACATGTAATGTCCAATGCGGAACCTTTGAGGTATTATGTAAGCACATATGCGCGTATCGTACGTTTTTTCTTTGTACCACATTCAATGTCTTGCTGTATGCCTTGTAAGGGGGGCCTGAATTCCGGTCAAGTGAATGATGTTTCACTTTTTGTTCAGGCCTCTTTCATTTTTTTGTGTATTGCAAGAAAATTGCAATCAAAGATGAATTGAATTGAATTGAATAAATAAATTAATAAAGGGAAGTCAAGACACCACAAACGCAGAAAAAGAGTTATTAGCCGGCATTTGTGGCGTCGTAACTTCTCTCTTGCGTCCGTCTTTGACCGCCCGTTCTCATTAAAATAAATACCTGCCAACTTGCTCTGTTTTGTTATTCACAAGCTATAGTTGATCAGGGAGGGAGGGAAATTACGGAAGCATTTTAGATGCACATCAGTGTAGGCTGCCTCAGCACTCACTTGATCGCTCTCTCTCTCTCTCTTCCTCTCTCTCAAAAAATAAAAAAAAACCTTTCTGAAGAAAATTGTATCACTGCATGCGTAATTCCTAACACGTTTCAGTGACATCGTGTGACGCCCTGATGTGTTTTCCTCTTCTTATTTAGTTTTTTATAACTTAATGTCCTTGATTTTTGTGTACCCTCTTTTCTCGTACGTAAGGAATGTCAAAAATATTGAGGGCAGAAAGTTCACACTTAGGATACTTTTAGATATGTCGAAAGCACTCGACAAAATAAACCACAAGTCCGTATTAGGAAAACTGCAGTGTTATAGAATTCATGGCGTAGCCCTAAACCTGATTGAAAGCTACCTAACAGGCAGACATCAGTGTGTATCTATAAACAGGGTAATTTTGTCTGTGCAAACTGTTAAATAACTGTTAAAGATGGTGTTCCCCAAGGCAGCATACTGGGTCCCCTTTTCTTCATCGTATTTATAAATGATATTGTACATGTTGACCCTTCCGCCTAACACATATTCTACGCAGACGACACAAGCTGATTTTTTTCAGGTACGAATGATAGTCATCCCTTAAATACAGCTAACTCAACATTACAAAAGATGTACAGCTGGACCCTTAAAAATTCCTTACTTATAAATTGTTCTAAAACAAAAGCTGTTCTTTTTCGCTCCCAATCTCCCCTCAAGCCCCGCCCCGGTGGTCTAGGGGCTAAGGTACTCGGCTGCTGACCCACAGGTTGCGGGTTCAAATCCCGGCTGCAGCGGCTGCATTTCCGATGGAGGCGGAAATGTTGTAGGCCCGTGTGCTCAGATTTGGGTGCACGTTAAAGAACCCCAGGTGGTCAAAATTTCCGGAGCCATCCACTACGGCGTCTCTCATAATCATATGGTGGTTTTGGGAAGTTAAACCCTACAAATCAATCAAATCGTCAATCATAATCCCCCCTCAATGAAATCACTGAATCCTACAATCTCATGTTAAATAGCAGCATAATTGAATTCTTTTCCACCGCGAAGTCTTTGAGCGTTGTTGTCCATAAGCACACGAAATAGGGTTATTATACAGAATTTTTATACAAGCTTTTCAAAGTCTTCGGTGTCTTGATAAAATGTCAGGGTCTATTACCAGTGCCTCAAAACTTCTGATATTCAATGCGCTCTTTACATCACATCTCAGTTATTGCAACTTAATTTGGGGCACTGGAATAAAGGAATTTATTAGTAATCTTAATATCTTACGGAAAAAAGCACTACGATCTGTTTCTAACCTATTTTTTAATGCCCATACTTCACAAATATTCGCTAAATATAAATAATTAAATTAAACCTGCTCTACAAATATTTTAGTAACCTATTTTAGATCTGATACCACAAAAGGTTGCGGCTACATACGTAGTTAAGCTAACTTACAATTAAATCCTTCGACGCGCTTAAACCGACACTCTGAATATTGACATGTGACGAGACCATGCACAAATAATGGTTTTCAAACATTGCGTTATTTTTTGCCGAATACACTAAAAAATTGGGAAATAATTGTGAAAGTGTTCGTTCGCTTTCTAATATTTCTTTTTTAAATATGCTTTATTAGTTTGTGCGTAGTAATATTTTCTGTTTGTATACTTCTTCTTTTCGATGTATACCATGCGCGTTTCTGGTTGGTCTAAGCTTGTATACCTTTTTTGTTCCAATGCAAAGCATGTACATTGCTGGTTTAAACTGTCCTCTGTTTACTTTGATTTTACAGTTTTGTTGGCACAGTTGCCACGGGGAGTTGGGGCTCTGTCAAGCCGTTTGTACACAGATTTTTTCCCCTTGTCCCAGCCACTTACTAATTAACTGTACGTGGTAAATAAACTAAACTCAAACTCAAACTCAAGGCTGTTCATGGTCGAAATAAAGTAGTTAGTTTGCTTGACGAAATCAACACGTGTTATTTTTTGTTTTTCATACCTTGCAGCGCATCACAAGCAAAAACACGCATACACCAACTAGCCTCTAGCGACACCTTGATAATTGTAATATTGGAAAACAAAACTAGTGGTATTTTTTAATTAAGCTTTGGTGGCTAAGTGCTTTTTTCAAGCCGGCTTGAGACAGAATAGAAAGAGATAGATAGGTGAAATTAAAACGCAAGGAGGTTAACCTAGTAAAAGTAACTGGTTTGCCACCCTGCATAGGGGTGGGGAAGGAGAAGTTGTAGAAGATAGAGATAAATAAATAAAAACGAAAAAGTACATATACACACTCACAGACAAACATGCAGGACGTTCAGATCAAAGTCCTTCTGAGAGGCCACTTCGACGCAGGAAGCGCAGTGGCGCTTGCACAGCCTTATTTTGAGACGTTAGCTCGGGTCGATGGCGCAGGCACTAAATATACGGGCTGTGGATACGTGGACGCGAGGTAAATGGCTACACATAGTTGTGTACAAAATGTTAGCGTACGAACCAGCCTAAAAGTGTGGCGGCTAGACTAAATCGTCATCACTTCTGATTGCAAGTTCCGTTTCTGGACTTCATTGCTCCACATGTCGGCGGAACAAGAATGAAGTTGTTTTCAGTACCAATTGAGTGCGCGCGATGTATACGCAGGTTGGCGATATCTCACAAGAATGAATAGGCGGATATAGTTAACTTCCCTCTCGAAATCCAAGAGTTAGTAGGGAATCAGTTTGGCCTATGGCGGCACAGCGAAAACATTTCGCTGTTTTCACATCTATTGGTTGGTTAGTATGTGGTGTTTAACGTCTCAAAGTGATTTGGACTACTTTCACATGTTTTAATGTATGATAAACTCCCCCGGTTGAAGCTTCCACCGAACGTGGTAGCGTCGGTATGTACTGAGAGAAAGAGACAGAAATATATGAAAAGAAAAAAAAACGCAGTAAGGTTAACCTGGTACAAGTAACCGATTTGCTACCCCGCAGAAGGATGGGCCGAGCTAGCAATTACTGGAAAAAAATTACAGAATGTGAAATTAGAATTGACTCCTTCAGGAATTTTAGGTCAGCTCTTAGCTTCAGCTGGACGCTGAGGGCAAGATGTATTGTGCGTGCGACGTGGTATATTAGGTGCGCGCATGTCTGCTTGGGGGGAAGTGGATCAATGAGACCAACTGTCGCTTCAGGAGCACCACATCCTCGTTTACTCGAATGCTCGCCCCGTGAGAATAGTTAACTAGACTTAAACTGGTCAGAAGCGAACGACACGCTAATTGCCCCGTCCGCGGCGATGTGATGGAAATGCACTGATGGCCGGTGTCGTCCACGACTCGACTGAGTGGCGGCTAACTGGAGGGAAGCTCTCAACGATGCACGAAGCCAGAGTTGTTCGGAAGGGTGCAACGCCAGCCGTTTGGGCAGCATTCACCGACAGGCCGTGCTCGTTGATGGACACCCCGTGTCACATTTGCCGGCGCATTGATGCGAAGTGAACGAGGGACAGAAGGGCTCTTACCCACCACCTGTATTTTCACCGCTGGTGGCCCGACGCTGGATGCGAGCTCGTGCGGACAATATTGGCATATCAGACAAACGGCAAAACCCCGAAAGGTAAAGACATTTTCTCACCTCTGCCTCTTAGTGTGTAGTCTGTCTTCCCGTGAAAGGGGCTTTCAACTTGAATATACCGGTGCTCCAGCGTGAGCGCTTCTCACTGCTCTAGCACGCCAGGGCAACCGAGATAGGAGTCTTTTCATTTTCGGACATGTTAGTCGCAGCAGCCTGCGTGTAAGTGGGTGAGCGATTCTATGCTAACAACTAATAATAATAGCCGCATATAAAATGATAGTGCATGAGAATGAAGCTCACCTAAAGTCAACTGTTAAATAGACACACAAGCATTGATATTCTGCTTTTTTATTGCAATGCTAGGTAGCTATATAGTTCCATAGTTTTGGTACGAATCAACGTTTTCTAGAGGGTGGCACAGATTCATACGTACAACTGCTTTTGATGCAACCTTTGCGAAACTGACCCAAATCTAGAGCTCCAAAAGCCGCTGCAGCGCTCCATGCCCGACGAACTAGCGAATACGCTTGCTCTTTGGGTCCTGACTGGACCCGACTTTCTGAAACTCGGCAATGTAGTGAGGACGTACATGCTGGTGCTATCTCGTACCATGATACTACAGCTCCTCATTTCGATGACGAAATGGTTCCCCCTTTTCACGTCAGAAGCGGTGATTAACAGGTAACGTAATTATTTATTCATTTTGTGCCCAGAGAAGTGAATCTCCGCAGCTTAGTTACTAAGTTGACAGCGTTCCCAGAGGGCAATAAAAGCGAGCCAAAAACTGTTTGTCACGTCTCACTTGAGAATAGATGAACTTATGAGCCCAACTTAGAAGAAACGTCAGAAGCGCGCCTCTTCCGGAAAAAATTGACTTCAGTGAAAAGTGTCGTTAACATTTCTCTCGTTTCTGCGTCTTGGCACCACCCCCTGATACCTCGTTGCTCTAAGCGAACTATATGTGTTTTATTTTTTTGCATTGCACATTCGAAAAACTTAAAATGCTAATGCTCATCAATGCTTTGAAGAAATACGTTCCACATCGTACGACTTGACCTTGCATCGTCTGTCACATACCCTCAATAGATCACACGAACTTTATTTGGAATTATAATTTTGACCAAAGTGTTGTATACGTAAAGAATATGAGTCTTGAAGGTTAATTATCGCTATTGCTGTAATTATTCGGCGTACGCTCAAACATCTCCTTTCCTGTAACGATTTTGCAATGTCTTGAGATGCTGTGCAGAATGTGAGATTCTTTTATTTTTGATGAGCCAGTGTATAGTTATAGTGCCACAATTCACCATTTTCTTGACTTGCTGCCTTCTTCGGCAATTATCTCTGACTCTGCGGCACATGGGTTGGGGATAAAGAATCTCTTCGTCGAAAACTGGACAACAAAAGCTCACAGTGGCACGTACTACCGCAAAGCTCATTACCGTAAAACTTCACTTGAGCGCACTTAAGAGACCCCAGGAAAATGTTCGTTTAAGTGAAAGTTTACTGAACGAAAATAGTCAAGTTGCAACTTGCTATCAGCAGTTAAAGAAGACATCGGTTATTCAAATTAATTTTCAACCTTTTTATTGCGATGCTGTTTAGTTCAATTTGAATTTACGCTAATTCAAGATATTTTGAGAGATGTAGTAATCTTTTGGTGTACTTGCGCACTTAGGACATCAGTGTTCGTGAATTGAGACCAATGCGCTCAAACATTCTCCTGCACAACACTCTGCTCGGTGAAGGACTGCTCTTTTTCCTAGTATATCTTTAGCTGAAATTCTCCTTGCTTTTTCAATAAGGCTTTCTTACTCTTCCCGATCCTGCTCTTTTCCCTGAGGCAGGGATGGTCTCCTCTTTAGACAGAGTTGTGCCTGTCACAACGCATAATTCACTCGTGACATACCCTCAAAACGCAAAGCGCTATCTGTACCCAGTCGTTCAGACAATTTCTTATTAATATGACGAGAGAGGCATTTTATAGCGTCACAAAATGTGTTCGTAGAACTGAAATTCACTCTGCACTAATTTTGTTAGTTCAAAAAATGTAAGCATTAGGTCCAATGGCGCTTTGGTGGAGAATTAAAAAAAACTCGTACAACTGAGTAGTTTGTTTGGCTTTCGTTCAAGGGGTATTTTGCTGTATATGAGCTCCATCGTGAATATTTGACTTGACTGCGCTTGTTCACTTTTCGAGTATATATTTTAAACGCTTGCATAATGACGCGTGGATTCGGTTGTGGTATTAACTCGTACAAGCGAACTGTCGATTGCAATGTTATATTCTTTATTTGTTTCAATTTTTATATTGTGCTGCGGGACATTTGTAGAAGTTAAGTAGCCAGGACGATATAAACCTCGCGATCTTCGACACATGCTGCGTGACCCGGTGCTCAGTGTCGATTAATGCATACCATGGGTCAACTACAAATGATGGCACAAAACGTCGAAATCGCAAAAAAAAAAAGGCAGATCGGCAGAACTACGTTTCTGATATTTGTCTCTGCTTTTTGCCACTCTGATTTTTTTCCCTGATTTCGACGTTTTGCGGCTTCATTTTTAGTTAACTAAGTATGTACTAACTTGACCAACAAGCAACTCTCCTGACCGCGATGGGCGCACCTGCGCAGAGCACAAAATGCTGGCTGTATACACCACTACTGAGCGCGTTCGCTGTGCCCGTTGAGAACTCGCAACGCCCCCGTTTCGCGCAGTTTTTACGCTCATGTTTTCTCATGGTGATGTATTTTCATATGTTATGCACTCGCTATTCGGTGTTCATATTCGTTGGCACTCTGAATGGTGCTGCAGTTCTGAGGCCTTCGGAGACTACAGTGCGCATCAACGCTTGCCTCAGCTCATCGAATTTCTTGATGAGAAACAGAGGAAAGGATGAAACCCTTTATTTAAGGAAATGCGTACATCTTACCAGTACATAATACGGAGAAGAAACTCGAAGGCATAGAAAGAAAAGTAAAGGAAAGACAGGGAGGTTAACTAGAAGAAGGCTCTGGTTTGCTACCCTGTGCTTGGGAAGGGGAAAACTGGTGTAATAGAGAAGAAAAGTTGGTGACAGTAGAGAAAAAGATGTGACTGGAGCACTATTCTGTGGCAGAAACCTGAAGACTTACAAAAAGGGTTCTGCCCCGATGGAGCACAACGCCACAAGCCATCGAAAGGAACGTGGTGGGTGCAACCCTGAGTTACGAGAAGAGAGCACAGTGGGTCAGGGAACAAACTTGCGTTAAGGACATCTTAGTCTAGATTAAAGAGAAGAAATGGGCATGGACAGAGCATTCTGCGAGTAAGCAAGGTAAGCGATGGTCATTACGCGCAACAGGCTGTACACGAGAACGCAAGCTCGCGAGGATGAACGAGAAAGTTAGGTGAGTGAGATGAGGAAGTCTGCGGATAAAACGTGACCGCAGCCAGTGCAGGGCCAGCTCAATTCGAGAAACAAAGGAGAGGCCTTTGCACTGCAGTGACCATACTCAGAATGATGATGATGATGATGATGATGATGATGCGTATGTTTCAGACTTCTTTGACCATGCATGAGATGAGCTGAAAGTGCTGGTTTATTTCAGTGGTGGATGGCATCGACACCATCACTTCTATAACCATGGCGATGGAAGAAAACAAACAGAATCGCAATAATTTTGCGGAGCAAGTGCAAATGCAACATTTTTCACGCTAAAGAACTCGCTTCCCTACTGAAACGTTCCGTATGCGATGTCCAATAATTCCGTATGTTTCTGTAAGAATCTTACGGAAATATATGGAAAATATATAGGAAACATATGTATTTTTAACGGAAACATATGGAATTATTGGACTCGCATACGGAACGTTTCAGTAGGGTTAATATATTTTTGTCTTGTGCCATAGCGTTTAGTTGTATAGGTAAAATAAATATTTCTGTGGTCAGCCTTTCATCTTGTTCAGCCTCAATTTTCATGCATGTCTAGTGATATGTATCAGAGTTCTGATATCCCGGATTAGGTAGATAAATGAAATAGGCACTTGTCTAGTATGTTTTCGCCCACGGAGTGACTGGCGTTTCGGGAGTCTGGGCGTGCCACTGCCACCAGCTTGAGGACGCCCCGATAGCAATGCTTCGATCCGAGCTCAGAGAATTCAAAAGTCGTCAAGATAGAACCTCTCTTCCTTTCCCCGAGATCCGTATCAATGACGAAATAAAAATAAAAGCGTGAAAAGGGTCTCATTGAGTTTATGTGGTCGTTAGTATAGAAAGAGCCATTGCTATTTAATCTTCTATTCTCCCAAAAACATAGCCTGAGAAGGCAATGTCATCGTTAAGAATTTAATCTAACATGCGACAAAGGGCGCTGCGCGAATCACTAGGACAATACCTAAAGCATTTCGCCTTTGTGCCGCTACACGAGGCAAACATTCTATACTCAGGAGAAAATTTTCGCATATTCCTTTCAATCTTGGCTAAATCACACGAGAAGCGTGGATTGTGGTAAATGGGGTTGTCTTAATTTCTTTTTTGTTATCTCAAACCTGGCGCCTTGAGAAATGTAGCCATCGGTCACTAAGGTCAGCAACTATGTGTCGAAGGAGAACAGGCAAGTTCATGGACAAATCCTCGTTGCTCTTTGCAAACTCGAAAAGAGAAGCGCAAGCGAGCAATCGCAATATGAGACACAGCTCGCATCTTTAATCCACTTCACGCATATCCCCACACACGTTCCGCGAAACTCCTTAAAATTTGCTCGAGAGCGTTGACGCAGGCGGCAATATAGCCGGACCATGCTTTTATGGGAATGTGCAGGACCAAAAGACTGCCAAGGGGAGGCTAAGGATGCGTATAGGTGCGCTGCCGGGGGGATCACCGGCATATTAATGAAACAGCGCGGCTCACCGGGGCCACCACGTACGCAGTCGTGAATGCACAATCGGACGCCGTCCTCGCGCGCCATGGAAGTGGGCGATGTGTCAATAGAGGGCCCTCCGTAATTTGATTGGCTCGACGAAAGCTATTCCGGGAGAAAAAAGGCACACGGCAAAGCACCTCGTTGTTCACAGATGCCACGCCACTCAATCGACGGGACTCGAAGTCGACAGCTTTCTAATGCCTTTTCAGCCGAAGCAGGAGGGTGTACAGGAGTCAGCGGAATCACGGTGTCAAAATCAACGCTCGCAGGTTCAGCTCTATTACGCGTGGGCTGCCAGCGTTGCAGTGACTATGGAGACGTGTTGAAAGATTGCCACAGGCCTTCTTCCCACGCTCACAACTTAGTCGCATCCGTAATTCCTTTTATAGGCTTTGTACGTTACCGCGACACTTCTTTTTTTGCTGCCGTATTGTAATCCACCAATATATCAAAAGATTGCGATATGCATTTGGCTATGTGTTCATTGACGTAGTTCTTGAGAGTCGCATTCTCTCTATTTCTCACGCGGCAACACTTGTACCGAGGGAGCAATTTTGGCAATCGTGGAGGTGTGATATTGTTCGATAAAATAGTTTTAAATTCAAAAAGAATTGCAATATCAAAAGCGAAAAATCGTTGCTACACACACCTCCAGTGCCCAAATCGACAAAACGTGCTGATTCGTTCAGGCTACCTTCTGATGGACGGCTCCAATTGGCTGGCATCTATAGTGTTACGGCAAAACCAATGACTAATGGCGTATTTGAAGTATATTTCGCGAAACAAATCCTGAAACCTAATATTTTAAGACAGACACGCGGGTGGTGAAAAAAAAATTAATTAAATGCACGTTTTTTCATTCATCGCCCAGCCTCGGTGAATAAACTTAGCCATTTTTCCCATCAGTTATATCAAAGTTTTTTGTGTACAAAATAATATCTACACTAAGCACGGTCAATTCCATCACCCTAACAGATCTTTTAATTTGAGGCATTTTGGTATGCTGCTTTTTGAGGCCCAAATAAAGCAACGTGAGCAAACTTAGCATTTCGGTAATGGTTATTCGAAGAGAGATAAAATCTACTCGTTACAACTGCGAACCATCACAAACAGAGTTACTCTTTTTGGCTGTTCCTTACGAAGAGGTGGTAAGTCTATTCGGAAACGATTATGCCGTTTAAAACTTGAAGCAATGGGTTCCAGCCCTACCGCGGCGGTCTAGTGGCTAAGGTACTCGGCTGCTGACCCGCAGGTCGAGAGTTCAAATCCCGGCTGTGGCGGCTGCATTTCCGATGGAGGCGGAAATGTTGTAGGCCCGTGTGCTCAGATTTGGGTGCACGTTAAAGAACCCCAGGTGGTCGAAATTTCCGGAGCCCTCCACTACGGCGTCTCTCATAATCACATGGTGGTTTGGGGACGTTAAACCCCACATATCAATCAAATCAATGGGTTCCAAGAAAACGTATCGCGATAGCACTATCGGCAGATTACGCGTATGTGCAACGACATAAGCGCCTCGCCGATCGTTGAAAAACGCTTTCTGCTGTTTTCAACCGTCTTTAGAACATCTATACAAACAACTCGTGCAGTTAGTGCGCTCGAACATGGGGAACTCTAGTTCTCACTACGGGGGACGGGGGGGGGGGGGGCGGGGGGACGCAATAGGTGTCGACATTTTCATTATGCCGAAAATAGCTTAACGAATGAATGAACGAATGAATGAACAAATGAATGAACGAACGAATGAATGAATGAATGAGTGAATGAATTGCGTGGTGCGTATTACTATCATGGCGCCTGTCAAAAGACAGTATATACAGGCTGTGCGAATCAAACAGAAAAAAAATGTGCCAACAGCTTGACAGTTTACAGGGTAAATGTTTGCGCTGCGTTTATGGCGTTTCCCCTTTATTTTGTACGGACTATTTCAACGCGATGCTGCGAAAACGACGCGACAACTCGAGACAACCAAAATGTGACTGTTTTTGCACGAAACGGGAAAGAAAACTGCTTTCGCTTCATTATAACGCAAAATACAGAAGTAAGAGTGCACTAGAATTTCACCGGAATTCTTTCAATAATATAAATGAGACTTCAGGCAATTCGACAAATAACAAGCTTTACTAATTTAACCGGCATCCTGTGTAGGTAAATGTACGCCATATGTTTTGGTAAGCCATAACAAAATGCCAGAAACCAATGGATGTCCTCCATAATCAAGAGCACAGAGGCTAATAATGTAAGCGTTTAAGTGAACCAAGAAAGGGTAGTTTAATTATATCTTAGTAATAACCAATAAAAAATCTAGTGAAACACGTCCGTGTGCCTCATATTTCAATGGTAAGAGTAAAGTCCTCATCAATATACTAAGAAAACAAAACAGCTATAATGATAGCCTTTGGTTCAAGATTTTTAATAAACGTGCAGCATTATTAGAAAATGATCCTTTCTTTTAGGATTGCCTTTAATAGGTCTACATTATGAAAAAAAAAACAAGAAACAGATTCGTAGCCACGTCTCAGAATTTTCTGGCGAAATGGTGACGTCTGGCTGTCCGAGACGCCTGTTTTTCGCCGAGGCAAGGCGGAAGAAGATCTACTTATTTCAGAATGGGCCAAATGTCATCCCACTAAAATGTTTCTTCTCGCGATGACTTTTTAAAATGCCAATCACGAGAAGCGGTCAGCAGCCGCTGATGTCACTGCGAGAACGGAACAGCGAAAGACAGATACACTTGATGAAGGGGACGGTTGCCATGTGACGAGTTGGCGTGCGAAACGCTCAAAGATTATTATTGTTTTTGACGCAGTAACATTTTGCGAGTATTTAGCGACGTGCTTGAGGCACACACACCCTTCTCAAAGGTTGTTGCGGGGCGGCAAAACCGGTAAAGCGGCGGGACATGATTGGTTGCCCAGCGCGGACACAGCCTCTCGCACGCCAATGTGAAGAGGCGTGGAGCTTCGATCGAGGGTGAGAAGACTGGAGCCACACGGAATGAACATCAGCTATTCGGAGTCCTGTTCCCCTTCCGCAGGAAAGAGCCGTGACATTTGCACCTCAACTCTACTGCCGGCAGGAAGGGGCGACAGGAAGGCGAACAAGAAAGATGCCAGGCACCTCAACGAAACCCTCGATCGTGGTGGCAAAAAAAAATACTGAACTCGAAGTTCTATTTCAAAGCATCAAGTGCTTGAATCCATGGAAGCGGTTGTTGACCTGCACAGGTCACCGACTTGCAAGTACGCAAACAACGAGAAATTTTTGAAACTGACGCACTCGCGGGGTAAAAGTGCAGTGCTGAACGACAAAGAGAAGATAGGGCGAAGAATGTAGGGAAAGCAAGAACATTCGATATCTAAAATAAAGTGTCTTCAAAAACGTTGCGTGTAAACTAGTGTAAACCATTTATAACCCAACTAGTGAAGGTCGATAGATATAGACGAAATCGTCACTTTGGTTTTTGTAAATTTGGTAAAAAATGAGGTTAACTTGAGTGGCACCCAATGGTGTCGAAAAGCGATGTTGCATGTCCCGGTTAGCACTCAGAGCAATAAAATGCACTTTTTTATTGTTTTAGATAAGACATTACCAGGTTTGACATTTGGCATAAGCTTGATATGAAATGGTGCTAACGGGTGTTCCTACCTCTTTCAGGATGTCTTAGATTGGTAACGAACTTAAACATTTATTTGCGTAGTTGCACACCCGGCATGTCGTTGCAGCGACTGCTTTGTAATTGCTGGCTATGACTTGCCGTGGGCGAGCCTTGGCGAATCAATTCACGATGCTGTATTAATTGCTATGCATTTCATAAAACATAACGCGGGCTTCAGAATAATTTGATAACACGCAGACGCCTTCGATTGCAGGCTGTTTGGGTCGCAACAAGGAGAGAGAAAAAAATGAAAGAGAAGAGGAAGGCAGGGAGGTTAACCAGAAGGTTATCTTGTATGCTAACCTGCACTGGGGCCGGGGAATAAAGGATGCTGCTTAGGTTAGTCATGTGGCGGATATGAACTGATCTGTGGAATCTTGCAAAGAAAGGAGGGAACAGGAGGGAAAGAAAATGCAGGGATATTAACCAGCCTAGAAGGACTGGTATACTACCCTACTCAATGAAAAAAGGGTGGGGGAGTTTCAAGGATACAAGAAACACCTAATAATGTTAAGCGCCCGAAGTGAATAATAACATTGAAGTACTTTCCCATCTCTCCCTATACAGTATATCCACCCTGCTTGGCGCCTACTTTTTGTGGTCAGAAAGGACTGACGAACGTCGCGTAAAGCATGTGTAATAATGCTCAGTGTAGCCTAATGTATACCATGGCTCCATGGGTGTGTGCCACTGTCTGGGGGGAAGTGTTTGACGACGTACGTGACGTGATTGCAACATTATTCGTGTCTTGAACAGCGCGTCATATTCGTCAAAACATATTCGTCAAACCGTTATAGTGTATACTCATATCAGGAGCACGAAAATGCATTGTTCTTTCCAACAGTTTGCTAACGCTTTTGACTAGCTGTGTTAGCTTAGCAGTTAATGTGTTCTGCCGCTAAGCTTGAGGACGTGGGTTCAATTGCTGACTACGGCAGTGCCATTTCAATGGGCACGGAATAAAAAAAAAGAAAACATCAATTTAGATTTAACATCCCATTAAAGAACAAACAAGGATGACAAAAATAATTCAGAGGCCCCCGCTATTGCGTGCCTCGTAATAATATTGTAGTTTCAGCACGTAAATGTCTTTATAATGTAATTTTCTGTGCACCTCATTTCACTTAGTTCAAGGGAGCGTCATCGACATTCATTTTTGTGTCCGCACAGACAATGATGAGCATACAATGCAATCAAGCATCTGAAAGGTTGTCCGCAGGAAATACGGGGCACATTACCGCGAGCTTGTGGGGATCTTGTGTTGAAACTTGGATAATGAAAAGCCCAGGGCCTGTATTCACGTAAAGTCTTACTCTAAAACGTTCCTAAGAGAATGGTTGAACCAATAATGACGCTATACACGCCATGACAGAAGCCTGCCGATCGGGAGAAAAGCGCTTACGAGAGATAAGTTTTGTGAATCAGGCCCACCGGTAAACTATATAGGAATATGTAGCTGAATTGAACGAATTTTACGCACAAGGGCTTTTTGCCACTGACCTGTGCTATATATGCCCGACATGGAGCCAGTTGGCGCGTGGTCTTATGAAGAATAGCATGAGAATATTTCTGTGATCAGGAGCTGTGCTTATGGAGCCATTAAAATGCCAGCTTTCACTCTCACATGGCAGCACGCGGAGTTACAAGCATTTAAAGAGAGACGCGGTCCACTGCCTTGAGGCAACGCAGCAGATGACCTCATCTTTCACAAGAGCATTTAAATATGTATACTACAATGTCGAAGTGGCTATACGAAGCACCGGCCGCCCCAAAAGAACACTCGTTTCCACTGCGGATCATTTTGAGTGGGCTACACAGACCAAAATAGTAAACTCGGAACTTGTGCTCACGAAGAGCACGGGGCGCTTCCCCATCCGAGGTCGCAGGCCGCCTACACCGGCTCTCACATATACTGCCCATTGAAACTGCGAAAATATCGCTTGTTATAAGGCCGCCGTAGAGTGAGAAAAAGTTGTTAAGAAACCTTTCGGAATTCGGCCAAAGGATCTGCACTCGCAAGGCAGTTCGTACGCGATAGCTTGACTTGTAAGTTCTGCTTTAGCGAGTAAGGTCGACCGTGGCCGAGAACCCGCGCGCACACCTAACGTGGACTGAGAATAACGAATCGTTACGAACTTCGGCGCATGGGCTGAACTAGCAAAACTTCTTTCTCGTAAGTTCATTTTCCCATTGGTTGGCTGGCTTTGATAAAGTTATGTCCCGTATCGCCATTCGTTAAAATATCCGGTTACGAAAGTTTTTAGAATATACGACGTTTTTGTGGATACGTTGTGCAGGTTTTCGAATCGAACTCACTGGCCATTGGTTCGTATAAGGTTGTGGCGCCGTCTAGTCACCAATACTTGAATAATATAAGCAAAATGCGACAGGTCGTTTAATGCCCGTTCTCATGGAATAAATAATTTGTGAATATAACCTAGCGCTGAACTCACGAATTGTTTGGCGCACACATGTAGTTTCCACTGGCTAGCCGCGTTCATAGATAATATGCCCAAAATCAAGCTTTCATTCGTTCTGATGACAATATTTAGGCTACGGATTTTTATCGTGAGTTCGTGCCTAGACAGCGTATCTCGAAAGAAAGCTGATACAACGAGTTGGTTTTTTGAGGGTGACTTTCAGCCAATCCTCACACCGGAGAGAATGTCAGTGGTAACTTACGAACAACAAGCTTATTTAATTAGCCTCTAGAGGTATTGTAAGTACGATCTATAGTGTTTCTGTTGTCTTATCATTGCCTACAGACATTGAATTAGAATTCCATAAATTTTGAAGTTGAATTCCATAAAATGCTCAAAACAAGATATTGATTTACAGTAAAGTAAGTTTAATTTTAAAATTTTAATGCCTGCTTTATGTCACTTTTAGATGAACCTAAGTGGTTTGTATGGTAAACATGAGACGCATTAAATTTCCTAGAAAAACCTCTTTTCTGTCATGTCACCATCATAACGTTCTTAATCTAGAAAAAAGCCTCGTTTTAGTTTTTTTTAAAAAAAAAGAGGAGGGAACAGCAGACACTAGCGGCAACTAAGCGGCGTAGTGTGTCCGACACTTCGGCAAAGCAACCCCTCCCCTAAAGGTAGTTTTTTTTTTTTAACGGAAACAAATACTACGGCACAGTTGAGGCATGGTTATGTTCGACAAGCCCAATGACAAAACGGTAGCGGAACCAATTGTTTGAACAAGGAAGTGCACCCATAGAGTGAACTTCAATTTTTTTTCGACTTTTTGTACGCATACGATCGGTGCAGATACAATTTGACATTGCAGGCATTTACTCTCGTCATGCCTCTCAAATACAGAGTATCGAATCACTACTTAAATCATCACTCACGTGTAAAAGTGATGGCTGGTATGGTACAGCATCCCGCATCGCTCGATTCTATTTCGAATTCTTATCTGTCATTACGGCAGATCTTCGATTGATTGATATGGGAAATTTAACGTCCCAAAACCACCATATGATTATGAGAGACGCTGTATTGGAGGGCTCCGGAAATTTTGACCACTTGGGGTTCTTTAACGTGCACCCAAATCTGAGCACATGGGCCTACAACATTTCCGTCTCCATCGGAAATATAGGCACAGCAGCCGGAATTCGATCCCGTGACCTGCAGGTCAGCAGCCGAGTATCTTAGCCACTAGACTACCGCGGCGGGGTGTACGGCAGATCTTGGTGATCGTGCAGCGGGTGTCTCAGCGGCATTTACCAAGATTCCACACAAATAGCCTTGGAAAGAGAATTCAAATACATGTGGGCTTGAACTTCTGCGAGTTACGTCGATATATTGAGGGTCCGAGCTAGTATATAGTAGGGATTGATTGCTTTTACATTCTTTTTTATTGCCCAGAATTACGAGTGGGCAATCCTATAGCTATAACGAGGGTTCGTAGGCAGTGGATTTATGTACGAGCCAATGAAAGTGGGTGAAAACAGAAGAAAATTAGCAAACATAGATTCCATAAACCCAAATTACGACTCGTTTCATCACGACGCACAATCTTAGCAGCCAATGTGAGTTATAGTGAAAAAAAATACAAATTGGCAGATCCCACATACCTCGGAATCGACGTTATGCGTAGCATGCGGAGGGAAGGTGACCGTGTTGCATTTTTTTTATTGAGCGATACGTCATGACATTACGCTAAATATATGTACAAATGTCGCACGCACAGACATATGTTGAAGAGCTGCAGATGTTTATTTAATCAGTTGTTTGCACTTGTGCAACGATGTCAACTGGTACATTCGTATTAGCAACACCAGAAGCTGATATGAAGCGCTGATGCTTGCAAAAACCTGGCCCTGGACACTGCTACATAAATCAACTTCAGAGCATGGCACCTAACCACAACTGACGTTAACCCGAAATGACGGCTGTATCAAAGAAATACATACCTAATGTTTATAAAATTGGGTAGGCAGCACTGCAACCACTACTGACGTTTCACGAAGATTAGCGTATATTCGAAAAGTAGGTTTGAAACCTGGCGTAGCTCTCTGGTAGAATGCTTGACTGCCACGCAGAATGCTTGGGTTTGATTCCTGCTGGGACCCTGAAATTTATTACTTGCATTGGTCGGGACGTCAAAGCTGTCTATGTCAGGTTTCTATAAACACTTACATTTATTCTATGCCTTCATTGGGTCGACGCTACCAATGTCGGGTATTGCTTAACGCTCACGCGTTTAAATTGCCATGTTTGTTGTCGTCGTTCCTGGGTACATATAAGTGTCTATCACCGGTGGGACATACTCGCATACCAGCGGCACATACCCGCATGTGGGTATGTGCCACTGTCTGGCGGGAAGTGTTTGACGATGTACGCGACGGGATTGTAACATTATTTATGTCAAAAAGAGTGCGTAATATTCGTCAAATCATCTTACTCTCCCATGCTAATTCCGGTTCATGCCATGTTAAAGGGGTGACCACGAGAGCACCCAAACCTAAGCGGATAGATAGATAGATAGATAGATAGATAGATAGATAGATAGATAGATAGATAGATAGATAGATAGATAGATAGATAGATAGATAGATAGATAGATAGATAGAAGCGCTAAAAGTGACTGCAGTTTACTGAGAAATACTTCACCCCTAATACTAAGCTAGCGCATTCGCACTGCTTCGAAAATTACTTCTTCTCATTGGCCCACTACCTTCGATTAACAAAATCAAGCATCATCATTTTCCTCGATTGGATCGCTCAGATAGTTTTGACGTATCAAGACTTGCTTGCAAATGCGAACCAAAATCCCGTATTCTCACAAACGTTCGTTCGTTCGTTAAAACTCCTCGTAACTACCGGCACCACTTAAATACATTGTTAAATGTTTCACCGCTCATCTGTGAAAGTTCCAACCTTCTCAGATCGTGAGATAACTAAAGCTGAGTTGCCAAATGATACCGCCTGCTTCGGTGAGGTGACCCCGCCCCATGTTTTGAAACGGATGACGTATAGGGCGCTTCAGATTTTAAGCTTGATTATGCACTTATGTGAGAGTCATATAATTCAAGTAAGAACACATCGCAGGCAAGTGTATGCTGAGAAGTAAGTATTTTCGAAATGAGCATCGGCGAGTCGCGATGTCCAATAAAATGCTTGGCTGAATTTCAAGATGATTCTTTTCCTCAATATTCCTTTTGCGAGACGTCGCCAAACTCGACCCGCACGAAGCAGTGAAGATTTGAGATTGCAATCAGTGTTTTTTAAAGTGTGCGACTTTTTTATGCTTGAAGTGTTGCAAAATCGGAGCAATAGTTGAAAAGCAAAGTACGGTAATGCTTGAGGAACGTGTGGTACGTACCTAAGCAAGGTATGGTACCTAAATCAAGCCATAATACATAATGCGTGAGTATACGATATGGTTTTTGGCTGGATTGGTGGACGGTAATAAAATTGGGCACATCAGGGTCGCTTAATGCATGTGAGTTACGACTAATTAGTGTACGATGAAACAATCACGGTGTAAAAATAATTCAAAGCCAATATTAAAAAAAACATGCAGCTGGTTCAAGTCTTGCTCAGGGTTGGTGAAAGAAACGCCTCCCAAAGTAACAGATATGACATATAATAAAAACAAGGAATTTACTTTAGCGCTTACCTGCAAGTTATACTAAAATATACACCACGAGCAAATTAGATTTTATAAGTTTCATATCTTGATGCTAGTGTTATATTCAGTAATGTGACTGTTTGGGTTTGATAGAACATATCAGTAAACTACGGCGGCGACAGACAGCATTTCTTTCTTCTGTACATGTGTCCTTCTGCGCGACGATTTGCTCATGCGTTATTATCAAGTTTGTATGGTATTAGAATCTCTGCACCAGACTGGGGCGCGTTGTGATTTTCGCGATAAATATTCGTGCTACACGCTTCGCAGGCAAGACACTACTGCAGCTTCGCGATGGCACTGCTGCCTGCAAACGACCACTATGTTTCTGTTTTTATTGCAAACGACCTCATTGTTCTTAGCTTGGGCAGAGTCACCACTTTCCCCATTTCTCCACAGTCGCTGCCTTAAATAATATACAATAGCTTACGGTGCATCCTGATAGCTCTAATCACCGAGTTCTACTGGTTGCTCAACCTTTCATTGTCTTTACGGGAAAGCAGGCTTATTGCCCGGGAACATGACGTTACCCGCTTTTATTAGTGGTCATAGTAACTCCACAAATTTCTCATCTCCTGCCGTAACTCTTTCCATCACATGCTTTCGCGCGAATAACACGCGAGAGAGGTTTTTCGAACGCGACGCTGATGGCCACCACGACGACAAATCAAGCAGATCAGTGACAAAGTGGCCGCTACATCCGTCACGAACCAATGAGCGGGCACCTGACCTGCCGATTGGAGCCACACAATGGCTGTCAGCGGTGAAAAATTATATCGCGACGCCCCTGGACGCTTTGTCGCGCCTGTCGTCCGCTTGTCACACTCTCGAGCAGGCGACCGATGCCACACCACTCGTCCGCAGCACGAGGCTGAAGAACCGCATTGGACGACGTCAAGACTGCAGCAGGCGGCGCCGACGTGTGTGTCGCGATTGTCGTGTGCGAATGGGGTTGCTCTGCGCTCATCTGTCATTCCGATGGCTGGAAGATTCGATAGCTTGCGCACAGGACCTTCCTCAAGAGGCCCCGCAACATTCCCGGTTCTTTTATTGCGCTCACTTTCTTCGTCACGTACCTCACACATCATTGCGTTATTTCTTTTTTTCAGAACAGGGCTTATTAAGCCTCTATAGTTAGCAAGTTTTAATAACAGCAAAGTGCAAATCACTTTTAACGGTACATATATGTGTTTTTTTTAATACAATGGCTCTGCACGAGTGCGAGAGCCAATAGTCTAGAGCCTTGAGTGTGGTGTTTTTTTTTTCAGTGATATAAATATAATGCGCGAATAAGCTGACAAAAGTTAGCAGAAAGAGCTGTGAAGCTGAAGGCTCTTGCTGATACCCTATAGATTTATATTGAGTGCTCTATAGCCCACACAGCACGCATCCCCACAAACACGACAAAGTCAAGGGGCCTAATTCACAGAATCTTCTGTTCGAAGAAGGCGCTTGCAATCATCGGGTCTCTTCACTAAAAGGATGCTTACATCATTATTGGTCGACGTACTCTCTCATTAACACGAGTGATAGTTTTGTGAATGCAGACACATGCTTGCATGCGGTATATGATCGGAGCTTCATTCGCGACAACAACAAAAATGTCAGTTTCACTTAAGGACGAAGCAATGAGTGTGAGAGCAAGTTTATGAGCCGTCTTCTGATGCCTATTGACCACATCCGCTCCAGTGACCACATCCGTCGAGCGATGCCGTCCTCTCCCTCTCCTCCCCTGGCATCTTCTCATGTTCCTTACGAAATATGAGAGGGAGGAGTGTTCCTTTTTGGCTTGATGAGCAACCGACAGCAGGCCTCGAAAGTGGGGTGGTGTTATCACATGTGCCCTGTGCGACGGAGACAGCCGGCTTGTTTCATGGGTGAGATGGGCATGAATTGGATAAAATGAACATTTGGAAGCTTATCGCCTACCCCTTTTTTTCACATCTGTGTGGTGTTTCTTCGTTTATGTACTGCGCTAATACAAGATAAGTGCACAAATATGCCTCACAATTTCGGCAGCTGCGGAGAAGAGCCGTCGTGCAACAGTGGTCACAGGACAGGCGGCATTATCACTACTTAACTAGGCATATGGCCAAATGACTCGCAATTACAACGATGAATCGGTCTCAGCCGACAGCTCCGCGGGTGTTGTTTCTTTGCCGGCATGCCAAGTGACTATCAGGTTCAGGGTGTCCCACACGGACATATAAACACCAGCGGAGCTTGCCGCCTTACGTGCAGCTATGCTTTATATCAAGGACGTCCACCCTCAAACGTTGGCTGTACTTTGCGACTTAAAGGCATCTCTTCATAGTTTCCTATCAACGTTACGACTAAGGTGGCATGAGCAGTTAGCAACCGAAATGAGAGAAGTCCTTCGTCAAGTTTAATCGAAGGGACGTTGTGTTCCAATGGTTGCCAGAACATTGTGGTCCTCTCGGCTACGACCTCACTGATGATGCTGACCAGTCCACCCGTGAGAACACCCAGACAGCCCCAATACCATTGTCCATTACAGACGCTTCAAGGGGCATTCGTTCATTCGCTGACACAATGTCGCATATTTGGTTGAGTGCATACCTAAACCGGACTCATCGAGGACACTTCAAGTCCTACAGGGCGCACTTCCCCACCATGGCGCAACTTTACTGTGCCGCCTCTGGTTAGGTGTAGCTTTCACGAAGACGTACTCTTTCCGCATAGGAGTCACCTCCACCTGTGACTCGTGCTACAGTGACGAAACAATAGAGCATCTACTGTGTTTCTGTGATAGTTTTCTGAAGCGAACGCTACGTTAAGCGCAATGTGCTGAACAGACTAGATGGCAGACAATTTTCTGAGGAGATCTTCGAATCGTGGCTCTACGCGTCGCAGACCGGCAAGGCGACGCAATTATTACTACTGTTTTTAAAATCGACCGGGTTAATCGACCGCTTGTAGACGTTCAATAGAGAGGTGCACACTTACTTTGACGGTACTTTCTTTCCTCTTATTGCTTTCTTTAAATATTTCTTTGTTTCTTTCCTTTTAATCCCTTCATCCTTTCCCGCCAGCGCAGGGTAGCAAACCACACGCGTGTCTGATTGACCTTCCTGCTATATCCCTGCCTTAAATTCATTTCCTTCGTCATGCTCTTCCTACCTCTGAAGGCCTGACCCCACATATTCGTCGCAGCGCATCAGCGCGAGGCTTTTCGACGCGCCATGCCACCTCCCTATAAAGAGAGTGGGCGCCTACGCAAAGCCGCGCGTTCTCATGTTTTGTATGAAAGAGGGCTTGACGTTGCGTCAAAAAGACACGCGCTGACGCGCTGCGACGGATTCATGTGGTCAGGCCTTGAGTGTAAAAGAAAAGGCAGGGAGGGCAAACAGATGTGCTTCCGGTTCGGAGAGTGAAAAGAAGTAAAGCAAAGAGGACAAAAAAATTAGGCTTCATCCTAGAGCGCATATTACCACCACAGTTTGTTAGTCAGGTCTGCAGAGGTCGATTAGTGATCTTGGATTATGTAAGAAATCGTGAAAGAATGTATTTACGAAGACAAATATACACTTTGCGGTGCACATCATAAGTCGAACCGCTCGTCAAACAGTGCACCAGCTCTTGAAGGAATTCGTGGGCAACACTTTATTTTAATGCTAGCAGGTCAAGAAAATAAGCCCTTTTCCAAAACGTTCATACCACGGCCACTTTAACGCGGGAAATTCCTATACCAGAAGAATCGGAACCAATTTTCGGGTATGATATGTGTAACGCGGGGTAATCATTGAGCTTTCACAAACTTGCTGGTGAAATTATAGCGCATATGGTTGATCACTTAGTTTATGAGTGCATTTCTTTTACAAACACACGAGCAGCCTCAGAGTCTGGCAACGCTGGTGCACTCGCGAGCTGTGACGTAAGCGTTCGCATTCCAGTGAACGATGTTGTTCCGTGGTCAGGCGCACGTCAAATTGAAATAATTTAGCCTCTTTCACCTTGGCACTGAACTTGAGCGATTCACAGCGACCGAAACTTACGCAGAAGGCGATGGCTCCACTCCCTCCAGCACGCACCATGGCAAAATGGTGGTCGATGGCGGGGGGGGGGGGGTGTATATGGTCGGCGACTTTCATGACTTGTTTCGCACTGAAATATTTATTCATGGTCCACTTTCCATAACCCTATAGACATAATAGTCCCTCTACTTCAACTTTTAGCTGGAAACGGCAAATTCTTGGGTGAACGTGTGATGGCCCTTTGAAGCAAGAATCGTATAGGCGCAAAAAAATCGCGGAGTTGCAGACATTTGAGTAAGCCTGAAAGAAAGCTGAGCTTGTAGTACGTATTTCCACGCACCATAAGGGTCAAGCGCTTTCGTTTTCAGTTTTCTTTTTCATCTCTTGCGGCTCATCATTTTGAGCATTTCGCTGAAGCCTTTGAAAGAAAAAAAATGCAAATTATGCTATAAAATAAGAGGTATACTATTGGCTTTAGTCCCTTTTTTGCAATATTCGCTTTGTACTGACACATTGATATAAACAGACAGAGAAATAGAGAGACAGACACGTTTGGTATATAAAGTGTTACACCAGCGCCTCATTGTGTTCATAAACAAGAGCAGCAGACAGCACACTTGTAGAAGTAGCGAAAATGGATGTGCGAGCCCGTACGTGCGAGCAGTGAGCTGTGTGAACTCTTATGAGCAACACACCAGAAACAGCAACAGAACGTCGAGCAAAGGGGCAAGGAAAGCTTCTCTTTAGTTGTTTTCTCGCTTTGTTCGCACAACGACTCACCTGTCTGCTTAAGGTTACACGTTGGTCGCTTCAAACCCTACATATTTACGCACTTGATGCCAGCAAATATCGATATGTCGGCCGAAGTCCGCCTTATTCGCCGCATTTTTGAAACATTCGTGCTTACATTCCTTCCTATTTTAAAGGTTGGCGCTCAGTGCCTCACAGAATGCCCGAAAGGCCAGAGGCTGACGTAACTAAAGAGCGCCCACCAAGAACGACCGTTCAGCCAAAGGTGAACACCATGCATTCGCAAGCGCATATCACGAGCCGGGCTTTCCATAGTGTTGCCACTGGGGTGCATGGAATCGTAAAAGCGCGTGCTTGGGCTACCCAAAAAGTAGGTGCTCACGTTTATGTCGGAGCGATCACAATTTTTTGTTGAATTTTTTTCATTCCGATGCACCCACCTGTGTCACTTGATTGTAAAAGACACACCATTTTCAAGCTGCATGAGCTTCCGTATGAAGCGTAATCTACCATAGCTGCCATACATATATGAGATCCTTCACGAATCTCACTTTCTGCGTTTGTTCCGGAATGATTGAAGTTTTAAACGCCGTGCTACATGGCAATCATGAAAAGATGTATTTGCTGTACTAACATTGCATGAATGGGGACAACTGCCATGTTCGCTTGGTGGTTATGGTGGTCGACTGCTAAGCCGAAGGTTGGGGCATTTAATCTCAACCGTGGCGGCCATATTTTAGATGGAGGCAAAGACGCACGAGGCACATGTACTTAAATTTAGATTCATGTTAAAGATCCCTAGGTGGTCTAAACTTGAGGAGCCTTCTACTGCGGCCTCCCTCATAATGAATCATACCAAGGTTTTGCGACGTTCAACCACAACAATTATTATTATTACAAAGAGCAACAATGATAGCATTTTATTATTATCTTTTACTCTCACACAGTGCATTGTTTGTTGGGTCCATCGTGAAAAACAGTGCTATGCTAAACCGACAGATGCCGCTCCAGCCCTGCGGAAAACTGTGTTGATCGGCGACTGCATTTCAAAAAATCTCTTACCCTAGAATCGTTAAAAAGATAATTGCACATTATCCATATACCGTACTAGAGAAAGTAGCAGGCGAACAGAGTGAACGAGAAGCTGTGTGAATTAGTCTTCATACGTAACCTAAATACAACATTAATGTCCCCGGAGTGCCTACGCACATTCAAGTCACCGAGATGCGGCAGTGTTTTTGAATTTTCATTTTCATAACATTAATCTACATTATTAATAGTCGGACTCTGCACCAGCTCGTAAATGAAACATTTAGGGCTAAACTAAAGGTACTGTTTTATTGATGGGCGAAGCGCTCCGTATTTGGGAAGTGGTTCACATAAAGTGAATATTTTATAATATAGGTAGCTCACGCGCTACAGTTATGTTTGGTTCTACATCAACAAGTGATCTACAAGTCCAAACTAACACAGTGTTATTTCCAGCTGCCCTGAGCAAACTCGGATTATTGGGCGTTGCTGATTATGTTAAAAGTAATTGTCGAAGTCAAGATTTGCAGCCGCTCTGCAGGAATGTAGACTGTGCCTGAAGACATCAGACACTACGTGAACGCATACGTACGAAGGACAGGCCCACTGCAGGGAGGGAGGCTAATGTGACCGACTGGCGTCAGTTCCACCCTCCCCACACGACCCCGCCCCCGTTCGCGAACTAGAGCGCACACCTTCTACTCCCAGGAGTCATCGACAATGTTAAAGCGTGACACAGCTTTCAACCTTTCCTTCCTGACGTTTCACGATAAACACATACATTTTAATCATCTCCCACCAACACATCCCTCCCTCCACTTTTCAACGCTCAGAAAATGTCTGTCCTCGTAAAGTTTACTGTGTTCGACTGAAAGAACCCTGCGAACTACGCGTTCTCCACCCTACTTCATCTTTTCAAGCACAGGCGTCGTACACACGGCCATATCAAACAAGCAATCTTATTAGTGACGCCATCACACGTTCAGTTAAGAACACATCAAGTCATCTCCTCTGCCACGTCGGCGGTCAGTAGCTGAGCGTTTTATACGCGGCCTCTTGAGGCTCATTCACACCAGTGAACATCAGAGGTCAAGCGACTAAGTTGGTTCCAATTAAATTTTTCAGGACACTTTGCTGAAGGGGACTGAATGGTGGGCTTTGCTAAAAAAAAGAGAGATTGGTTTCACCAGCTGCTCAATTATGCAGTCGGCAATATCCCGAGTCCCACGTGAATTCGTCTGATCGGGATTTAACATAATTGCATGCTATCAAATGGGGATTTTCTTGGTGTTGTGTGCAAGACCCCTTGTGGGAATTGTCAAAGTGTTTACATCGGCGAGACCGGCAACTTCAGACAGCGCCTGCTCCAACATCAGGACGATTTTGAAAAGAAGGAAATGGCATCATATTCGCTGGTGGAGCATGCGGCTACGACTTGTCATCAGATTGACTGGATGAAAGCTAGCATAATCGGTGAGGAAAGAAATTGGAAATCACGCCTGCATCTCGAGTCTTACGAGATATAGGCATGATGTAGGCAGTGTCTCGGTTCCGAATAATAATAATAATAATAATAATAATAATAATAATAATAATAATAATAATAATAATAATAATAATAATAATAATAATAATAATAATAATAATAATAATAATAATAATAATAATAATAATAATAATAATAATAACAATAATAATAATAATAATATGTGAGGTTTTATGTCCCAAAACCTTGATATGACGTGAAGGACTCCGGAAATATAGAGAATCTAGTTATCTTCAACGCGCGCTGACATCGTATTGTACACGGTCTTCTACAATTTCACCTCCATTGAAATGCGACGCCCGCGACCAGGATTGAATCCGTGACCTTCGGGCCAGCAGCCGAGCACCCTAGTCACTGATCCACCGAGGCTGGCCCTGTATATAGCGTGTTCCTTGTTAGCTGTATTCCTCGATATAAAAGGTACATACTTAATATAAATAAAGGAAATCTACCCTCGTCCTCCGCGCATTACTTATGGAACCTTCTGAAAAATTATAAGACACTTATAGTCGGTTGGCCTCCCCGTGAACAAGGCTTCCGTAAGAAAGCAGAAACACCTTCTTTTTCAAACTTTTATTTCGCCCGTGTGTGCTTTTTTTATTTAATCACTGATGCAGTCACTCGACTGCAAAATGAAACAGCGAGAAAGGCTGGACTAAAACGTTTGCTTCTGAACCAAAACGATTCTTTCCGACTATATGCGATTATAGTGCGATAGCACATTTTGCCCCCAACCTGGTCGTACGACCTCCGAGAGCCGCTAGTGTGAATGAACCATTACGGTCATAACCCACACGCGGAGATAAAAAGCGACACATATAGGACTCAAGCTCTCTGCCATGACACACTGAAAGAATCGCGGACGCGTATGGCCCGTCTATTCCTCACACCTGGGATAGCGAGATAGGTGGCAACTGCATGCGCCGAAAGTTATAGCCACCAGAGGTAAAGGGCAAACTGGAATCCACCAGTTCGTAGCACAAAGCTACAAGGAAATGCATGCGGATTTCTCAGGAAGTAAGGCTCCTTAGTTTGGATAAAATTCGTCCTGGTGCGGTGATCGAGACCGGTACTGATGTTTTCCGAACTGGTGGCTCTACCAGTCGAGAAAACCGAATGTTTAGAAATCGTCAACACGTGGTTGCATTAACCGACAACCAAAAGCGTGAACGTGGGCACTGGCAAGAAGATAACGATTCTGCCTCTCCTTACGCTTTCAGCTTCCTTCAGTTCAGCGCGCTTCCCCAGAACTGTCTAGCCGTAACTACTATACGGTATACAACCAACACGAAAACAAATGTGCAGCAGTCATTTATTTAAAAAAAAAGAAAAAATGTTTCTTCATCTCACTGTTTTCGTTCTCAATTTCACCCTTGACAATATATCCGGCCTCGTCACATATAAATCGGTGATCTGAGATGTCAGAACGCCTGCTGCCTACAAGTTAGGCACTATATTAAAAGCGCACGAGCCAGGGGGCCAGCAAAAATGCCCGTTTATATTTCTGTGACCACAGTTTGCCAAGAAACTAAGAGCTGCCTGTCTTCTGCCATTTCAATGAGGTTTAGAAGAAAAAAAAAACTTGACATGACTGCGCTCCATGGAGTCCGCGCAGCTTATATATGGCACCTGAAAATGTGCCACAATAAAGGCTGCTCACACGCGAATACTGCGTATAAGGTAGGTTGGCGTTATACTGATGGAAATACTTTCAGCCAAACGAATTCGTATGCATAATCATTTCATATGCACTTCGCAAGCTTTTCGTATCGCTGCCACGAAATCCGTATGTTTGTCGTAATTGTCTCCTAACTTTTGTACAAGAAAGCAGAAAACCTGCGAAATACGTGGGCTGCATGTGACATGTATTAGTCGATAAAAAAAAAAGGTAGCAGTTCGGGGCCCGATGGAAGCTTCAAGAGATGTAACATTGGGAAGCACGGGGAGTTACGGGGAGCCGGCGTTTCGACAAGCCGACTTATCTTGTTCAAGGTCTCGAAAAAGAGAAGTCTACTTATCGATGCGCCGGTTCCAGTGACATTCGAAGGTCACAAATGTCACACGTTTTCGGAGAAGTGTTTGCCGTGATGTGTTGAGAACATCTCAAGCAGGTAGAACTTGCCTGTAATAATTGTTCGGCAGCTTCTCGCTTGCGAATAATACTTGTTATTAACAAAGACATACAGCCACAGTTTGATCATGATGCTTTCCGAGTATTCAATTCTTCTTAGTGCTTTGCCGCATAACGTCCTTGTGGCGAAAGACTGCATCTCTTAAGCCTTGAAGGAAATAGTATTATGATGCGAGCAAAGTAGAAGCGCGCATGCGTACTCTGAGGAGAAAAGCATGTAAGCACCCAGGAACTTTATTTTAAGTAGTGCGGAAAGGAATCGATTAGTCCGTGGTGTCCTCGTAATCACTGCATTTAGCTATTCCTAAATTTTAAGATTAGACTTCATAGTTTTGTTGATCTTTCACGGTAACTCCATGAAAAACGAGAAAATCACATATACTGCTTCACAGGATCACGGCTTAAGTGTCCCCTATTTGATGAGTAATTAGAGACCTAAAAGGCACAAGCAGAAAGATTAGGTTGAATTTTCAAAGTAGATTCATTTTTAGGAGTATTCGCTATTGACTAGCTGCATTCAATAATGCAGGAGGATGGCTTGGTGGGCTTGATTTCAATGCATCATGGAAGGCTAACAGCGCAAATATAGACGGTGACGAAGGATGAACGCTCAAGACATAGCGCTCAACCGCAACCCATACTTTATTCTTTGGTGGAGTTATATAGGCCTACCCAGACATTGACTGCCCTCTTGGGCCAAGCACCAACAGAAGATAAAGTACGAAGACAACAGTCATCCTTTTTTTACAGCGAAAGCTGTTATGAGATCAGAACTCGGGTCACGCGCAGTTGTCCGCCGCCGCCGCCGCCCGTAACTACATCGCGCGAAATTAGAAAAAAACACCTAGCTCCAATGACACAGTGGGGCTCAAACCCGGGTCCACTGAGTGCCAACCCAGTATTCTATTACTGAGTCACGTTGATGCTTGTGACTTGTTGGCAAAGTTGCCTTAGGCGGCTTGATGTCGGGAAAGCAGTTGCGTTAATGCGTCTTATAAAGCGTTTTGAAATAGCGAAAGAATAACCAGCCGTCGAACACTGCGAATAGCGCTAACAAGTGGGTAGTCCAATGCTCCAACCCATTACGAAAGCTTGTTCTTGCTCCCCTATTAACTGGGGCGCATATCCACTTCAGGTATAATTCCTCATTGCCGTCAGCCACTGCATGAACAAGTGGCCCAAAATTTCTTGCAAGTGTTTAGCGAATACCTCTCTTCTCAGACGAATGACGAAAAATAACATTGCGAATGCCAGCTTACTACCCAAAACATCTTATTATAAATGCCCTAGTGGGTATCAAGCAAGTGTGCTTGCAGTTGTTACCCAATGAGTGTTTTGAAAAGGCTCTGAAATGCCGCTCTTCTAGCTTTCGCTGTGGCTGTGCGGTGCCTTCCGCGCATGCCTGATGTTTTTTTTTTTTTGCATACTGCGTGAAGCTTGTCGACGTTCCAAAATTCTATCTCTTTCTTTTTGTGAGGGCCATAGAAGGAGTGCTCACGCAATGTTCTTTGTGGTGCCCCATTTCATATGCTTCTATTACTTGGCGTGTCAGCCTATCATTTTGTGATCAACGAGTACTGCCCGAAAAGCGGTTCACGAGCACAACTTCTGCAGTGCATCGTCGAATGGCCTGGAATGAATGTCTTCCTAACTAGACTCTCATGCTCCTTGAGCGCCCCGCCGCGGTGGTCTAGTGGCTAAGGTACTCGGCTGCTGAACCGCAGGTCGCAGGTTCAAATTCCGGCTGCGGCGGCTGCATTTCCGATGGAGGCGGAAATGTTGTAGGCCATGTGCTCAGATTTGGGTGCTCGTTAAAGAACCTCAGGTGGTCGGAATTTCCGGAGCCCTCCACTACGGCATCTCTCATAATCATATGGTGGTTTTGGGACGTTAAACCCCACATATCAATCTATCAATCATGCTCCTTGAGCCTTGCGTTCAGACACCTGTACCGGATCGTCTAATATACCTTTCCCAGAAGTCAACAGCAGCGAGTAGACAACACCTTCTTCGCAGTTAATGAATCCCTCCCTGCAGTGTTTTTTTTCTGCACATCCTGCTTTCTTGATGACGTCAGCGTTAACAAGCGAACAGAGCTTTGACAGTTTCTTAGGGGCGGAGAAGATTGAGTGTTCACCAGCATGTATGCATACCTACTTCAGATTGTGCCTGAACTTATGCATGTACGGCACTACAACAAACGTTTTATTCTTTCTCTTTATCGTCTGGCCCTGCTGGTAACCACGCTTCGTCTAGTTTATCTGGAAACGAGCCACCGAACAAAGCACCCCACTAGTCGATGCACTGCAGAAGTTGTGTTTGTTAGCTGCTTTTTGCGCAGTGCCCGTTATCAGAAAAAGATGAGCTGACACGTGAGGTGATAGACGCGTATCTTCACAAAGAATATTGCATGAGCACTCCTTTTGTGACCCTCTCACAGAAGAAGAAATAATTCTTGAACGTGAACAAGGCTTAGCAGTATGTAAATAAAATTGCTGGATCGTTAATCTTCGCCTTTAAGAGTTCCCCATGAAAGTGAGATGCTGTCTTCAGTGCGTTCTTCCAGCCCTTAGTGCGTACTTTTTTTTGTAAGATGTCACTCTAGAAGCTTAAATTGTGGATTGCTGGACTATGATCGATAAAGCTGAAAGTGGCTTGTGCCAGTGAAGCTTTCGCATGTGGCTGCATTCTGTGTAATGGTTAGCATGCCTTAAACCACGAGCAATTATGCTCGTGAAATGTTTTAGAACCTGATATGCACCCCCTACGAGATATTAGGGGAATACGTGCCATAACGTGTGTACCTTTTGGAACGGGTGGCTGGCATGGAACCACGCATTCATTGTTATAATCGGATGTTCTGAGGCCCGATGGGAATGCACGCTTGTACCAGGCAATATTCCTGCGATATTACATGTTCTATTGTGAAGCCTGAATACAGGACGCACCTGTTTGTAAAGAACGTTATTTTCATTGCATTTCCAGGCAGGGGCAGTTATTTTGACTGTATTTCCACCCATACGCGTGCCTGTATAGTAGATCACCTGCTTGCCACGCGAATTTCCCGGATTCGACCCTTACATGTACCCGAAATTTTTATTGTTTATTTCATTTGCGTCTTTGTCGTTTTTTCGATCACGCAGAAGGTGATTTTTCGCTCATCGACGCCAAGGGCAAAATTTCTGAGAAGCCGGCGAAATTACGGCGCGTCTACTTTTTTCCGCGCGTCGACCTTTATTTTTTCATATTCCTTCTCCACCTTATTCCCCTCCCCTTAGAGCAGGGTAGCAAACCAGATGACCTCCTTGCTTTTCTCTCAATATATTCTCTCTTTCTCCACTGACACAAGCCATTTCATCTTTATTGATTACATTCCAGTAATCCGCAATTTTGACTTCTCGAGTGACATCATGCATTAAGAACCTAGGCACTGATTGGTTGAACTACGCACTAGCGATAGGATATCGTCATCGTGTGGATTTCTTAAAGACGAAACTTAACCATCCTTTATCAAGGGTTGAAGGTGAACGTTTTGGTGTAAGTCGATTTGGAAGAAAAAAACTTCGGCTGATCCCCCGTACCTGGGACGGTACTTGACCGACGTGACGGCTGTATCAAAGGAGTCAATATGTAATGTTTATAAGATTGGGTAGGCAGCACTGCAAGAACTATTGATGTTTCACGAACATTAGCGTCTATTTGAAAAGTAGTTCCGAGACCTGGCGTAGTAGCTCTATGGTAGAATGCTTGACTGGCACGCAAAATTCTTGGGTTTGATTCCTGCTGGGACCCTGAAATTTATTATTTCCATTCATCGGGGGGTCAACGCTGATTATTTCAGGTTTTTATTAACACTGACATTTGTCCTATGCCTTCGTTGGGTCGACGCTACCGATGTCGGGTATTGCTTAACGCTCACGCGTTGAAATTGCCCATTATGTGTTCGTCGTTCATATGTAGATAGATGATTGATTGATTTGTGGGGTTTAACGTCCCAAAACCACCATATGATTATGAGAGACGCCGTAGTGGAGGGCTCCGGAAATTTCGACCACCTGGGGTTCTTTAACGTGCACCCAAATCTGAGCACACGGGCCTACGACATTTCCGCCTCCATCGGAAATGCGTTCATATGTAGATACTAAGTGTCAATCCCCTGTGGCACATACTTGCATACCAGCGGTACATACCTGCTTGTGGGTATGTATCACTGTCTGGCGGAAAGTGTTTGATGACGTATGCGACGGGATTGTGAAGTTATTTGTCTTGACCAGTGCATCACATTCGTCAAACCACCTTACCCTCTTATGCTAATTTTGGTTCACACCAAGTTAAGGGGGTCACCGCGAGAGCACCCAAACATAAGCGGCTGTATAGATAGATACGCTGAAAGTCGCTGAAGTTCGCTAATAAATACTTCGCATTTAAAAAATGAAAGAGATACCACGCATTGTGGAAATCGATTTCATGCGAAATAGTAAGCGAGCAGCTGCCTTGGCCTTTTTTTATTTTCTACTTTTTGCTAAGTCCTACGAATGGCGTCAACATATCTGTAGTGCGCATATTGTGGGCTTATTAAGACACGCAGACTACTAAATTGGGGTTTAAAGGGTAGCTTATGGCGTAACGAATACGCCGGCCCTCACGTTATCGCACTGATGCCGCTAATATCAAAATGAAATCTAAACAGCGTCCGTTGGCGCATTCCATTCAGAATGGATAATGGCAGGTCACGCTCCTATTACTAGCTTGCCGAGTCATGGAAGTGAATGTGCATTTTTTATTAAATTTTTATGAAGAGGACAGACGACACTGAATATATAATCAACTTTAGACAAACACCCCAAACATAGTCGATGTGTTAACTGTTGATGATACATTCATATACAATCTGTACCACGTGATTGCAAGCTAAGGGTAGGTAGTTGCTCCCCGGTGTTCAGTGTTAGGTGCCCGCTAAAAAAAACTTCAAATGCTCGACACTAATCGCGAGTCCCACACTATGGCGTGCCTCAAGATCAAATGGTGGTTTTAGCACATAGAACCCCAGCAAACATTATTTCTTGTCTCACCTATATACAAACTTGCTTAAAAAGTTGTCTCTTTCAAGTTGTGGTACCTGATATACTGTGTAAGTTATTAACCACGTGTAGCGCATACATGCATACCACTAGCC
Organism: Rhipicephalus annulatus; assembly: GCA_013436015.1. NCBI lineage: Eukaryota > Metazoa > Arthropoda > Arachnida > Ixodida > Ixodidae > Rhipicephalus > Rhipicephalus annulatus. The sequence goes on from WOVY01014016.1 coordinate 135,548, forward strand.
GCGGTAGGCGGGTATATGCCACACGTGACTGGAGGGTGACGGGACTAACGGGATTAACAGTTAACTTGATGCTTTTTTGTCGCGTTTTGCCCCTCTGATATGCTTGAATTCAAAAAAAAAATTCACTTAGGTCCCAGGCATCAAATGATCTAAAATTTTGGTGGCAAGTAGCTCGAAATATAAAATAACAAAATGAATAACTATCTCGTTGTACTGACTCCGATTTAGCTTCATGCATGGGTCCAAAATTTGATTGAGCGAAATTTCACACCTTTTTGACAAATCATTTACACACCGACACTACCCGAGTAATTTTGCCCACTCGAATGCGGTGTTCCATGATCAAACTTTATACATAGAAGAATATAAAAGTACCAACATTTATCAATGGGAAAGAAAAACAAAAAAGGTACTTTTTGCACTAGCTGCAAACGCCAGCAAAGTCAAAATGTCGAGTTTCACCCCGCGTCTCATTTTACCCCACCCTACTATACACCGGGATCGCGTAACACGTTCTGGTCAGTGATAGATAGATAGATAGATAGATAGATAGATAGATAGATAGATAGATAGATAGATAGATAGATAGATAGATAGATAGATAGATAGATAGATAGATAGATAGATAGATAGATAGATAGATAGATAGATAGATAGATAGATAGAAACTGTCAAATGGCTGCATTTACTTCCCAAAGAAACTTTCGCATGTAAAACGTGTGTTCTTTTCACGTCTATGTTTTTAGTATAACGCTGTTTTTTTTCTATACAAATTTTATTGCGATAGCAGTAATATGGGCCCTCCACGGCCATTTTAGCCGGCGTGAGGGTTTGTATAAAGTCCAAAAACAATAACATTGATTCGGCACGTCTGATATTCCATGAGCGAGTGAAAGCGTGCGAGTAGCCAGTAATCATGGTTCAAGAGTACAGGAAACGAGCCGCCCGTCTGTCATGGCGCGAAAGCACGTGTGTGTGTGTGTGTGAGTGTGTGTGTGTGTGTGTGTGTGTGTGTGAGAGAGAAAGAGAGAGAGAGGTGGGTTATCCCGCAGGAATGGCGGAGAGTGGAGGCAGGGATTGCGCACTCACCCACCGGGTGGCAGTGATTGCGCCATCAACCGCCGGGCGTTGTCGCGCACCACATATTTTGAGAGGGATTACCAGACAGATTACCAAACGTACACCTTTGTTCGTCTTGTGTTCTCACTGCTCACTTTGGTTGAAGAGAGTGGCAGAACGACGCTTGCTGTAACGACTGTGCTTCATTGCACCAGCCTTCCTTGAACTACGCCAGGTCGGAGGCTAAAGTAGTCAGCTGCCAGGTTACTTCGTGTAACATTCTAACAAGTTGCTAATGCATTCTCGACTTCGAACTTGGGGAGAAGCTGCGAGTTTATCAATATGGCCCCAGTGCTGAGTTTACGAACTCTTTAGTTCATGAGGTATCTCTAGCATTCGCCAGCCAGCTGCGATAATGATATTCCCAGCATCAGGACTGTCTGAAAATTTCCATCACCAGCGTAATATTTATTTGTGTATACACGGCCAGTGTACCATAAAATGCACGTTTTGTACTGTTAACCTCTGTCGCATATTTCTGTCAATCTCTGCGTTTTCTTCCTTTGTATTGTTTTAAACAGAGTGTATGCGAGACAACGTATGCTATCCTGCTAACCTGGGGCGTAGCCAAGGAGTGGCACATTTTTTTCACCATGCATACATAGCGCAAAATGACCTTTTGCCTGCCCCCCCCCCTTCATTTAGAACATTCCCCCCCCCCCTAGACATAATTCTTCATACAACCCTGGGGCTAGCAACGTGATGAAGTGACTCTCTTAAGTGCACTAAAATAACGAAACTCTTTATGCTGATAAGGGCTCTCTGGGTCACAATATGGAGGCCAATTAAAGTTCCCGAGCGTTGCTGCGTCGCTTCTTCGAAATAAGAGGTAAACGGTCAAAGTGCTACAACCTAAACTAACACGTTCTCGAGCTACTCTCCAGAGGTGAAAATTAGAATTGTGCCAACTTATAGTGCTATTGTCACAAAATGATCGAACGTAGAAGTTTGTTGATATAAAGTTCTCAGATTTGACATCCGTCAACGATCTCTTAAATGTTTGATTGTATGTTTGAATGCATGTACCTATTCTCGAACATTTTTCCCTAAATAAATAAATAAATAAATAAATAATAAATAAATAAATAACGAAATGACGAAAAAAATAAAGAAATGTGACAGTTCCAATGCTTTTCATATGTCTATTTGTGAGCTGTTTAGGTGGTGATGGTAGTCTGCAGTACTGTAACTACCGACACTGATTCTTTTGTTTTTGGTTAGGCTGACTTATTCGTAAAAAAAATGTTGACCAGTTTTGACGCTTGACATTCAATTCACGCTGAGCATGATGACAGCGTAGCCAAACCATGAGACCAGAAAAATGCGAAGAAAAAGAATGTTGTGGAGCCCATTAGGCAAGCATTCTTAAGTCATGCATAGTAGTTTACTACTTTCCCTCGAGAGTAAAGCACACAGCAGCCGCATCTTCCCGGTACTATACCTACGGAGCACAAACATGAACGCTGACAAAGAGTTTTCAACTTAAACTGAGGGCAACGCAAGGAGCAATGGAAAAGAAATTTATAAAAAGTTACCTCAAGGTACAAAAAAGAGAGTAGACTGTGTCAGGAAACAAACAGGTGTTGAAGACATTTTAGTCGAAATCAGGAAGAAATAGACATGGACGAGTCGTGCGGATCGTATAGGCAAGATAATAATAAAATAATACATGGAGCTTGATGTCACAAAGCCACGATGATATTAGAAGAGGGCTCTGGAAATTTTGACCACGTGGTCTTCACTGGCGTGCACTGACATCGAAAAGTACACGGGCCTCTACGATTTCATCTTCATCGAAATATGACCTCCACGGCCGGGATCGAACCCGCTACCTTCGAGTCTACAGCCGAGCACCATAGCCACTGAGCAACCGAGGCTGACGCGTAGGCAGCATAAACACCGGTCATCAGGAGTAACAGACTGGATTCGAATAGAAGACAAAACACGAGAATGGGAGGCAACAAATGAGGTGGGCAGTTGAATGTTTGCGGGAATGACGCTGCTGCAGCAAGAACAGGACCGGGTTGACTGGAGAAACGTATAAGAGAAGATTTTGCGCTGCAGTAGGCGCAGTCAGGCTGACGCCGACGACGACGATGATAATTTCACTATTGAAGACAATCCGCTAATGGCTCCCTTGGGAACTGCTCTAGCGGAAGAAACCCGGCTTGAATTTACAAAATGTTTTTACGGTAGCTATTCGCAAGAAAACAATATGTGAGAATTAGGTAGCGGGACAAACTATGAGCGAATGCAGTGAGTCGGCACAAAAGAGAATATACGAATGTAGGGCTTTGTGAATACAGAGCCTGGCAGTTGGGATGCTGACCTTGTGGCTTAATGAGCAGAGTTTCATGCTAAAAGTTTTTGTCGCTGGCTCCTCTGTTTCTGTGATACTATGTTCGCTGCTGTGCATGGCCTGTGTCTTTATTTATGGACAACTTGAGTGCTGCTTTCTGAATGTGAATCCAATATATGACATATCCGATAAATTACCTTGTAATAATAATAATAATAATAATAATAATAATAATAATAATAATAATAATAATAATAATAATAATAATAATAATAATAATAATAATAATAATAATATAACAATAATAATAATAATAATAATAATTTCGTTCACAAGGCATTATTCTGTTAACCAGCCATTTTCTTTTGCAATACCTTCGGTGTCATAATTAACTGGCATGTGTTTTTCGAAAACAGTTATAGCCAAGATGTGTAAGTGCTTTCTAGTGAAATTAGACCATGATTATAACACGCAACTTTGCAATCTATAAAAACTACCTCTAAACGCAGCTCAAGCACACCGTTATAATCTGTGTAACGTGCCGCGCCACGGTGGTCTAGTGGCTATGTACTCGGCTGCTGTCCCGCAGGTCGCGGGCTGCGATTTCAATGGAAGCGAAAAGGCTGTAGGCCCGCGTGCTCGAATTCGGGTGCACGTTGAAAAAAATCCCAGGTGGTCGAAATTTCCAGAGCCCTCCACTACAGTGTCTTTCATATTCATATGGTAGTTTGGGGACGTTAAACCCCACACATTTCAATCAACATCTGTGTAGCTTAGCAATGTGCACATCCACATTACATATATATATATATATATATATATATATATATATATATATATATATATATATATATATATATATATATATATATATATATATATATATCTGTTGACAATGATACAAAATGTTTTCAATTTTTTCAAGATTTCATCCAGGGTCCAAACGTCATCAGAAAGTTCTTGATGAAGGACGAGCCCCGGACGAAACATTTGAAAAATTAAACATTCTCGTACGTTAGTCCGTCAATTTTATCTTTACAATACACTAAATGCACAGACAGGTTTTTCAATATATTGTACATATATATGTAAATTGTATAGCAAGAGCTACATGTTTATTGCAGTATATGGTATACTCTATAATATATACTCTAGTGTAGAGCATACGTTATATTATTTGTACATACTAGTAATCTTGTATATTCTGTAATACATAGAAAATTGCAATGTATAGGCAACTAAGCGCCCATACACAGCTCTATCAGCGCCACGCGTAAAGGCAGGCGCATACTGAACATTGTCACAGTCGTTTAAGGCGAGGCGTTTGCAGTGCACGTCGATGAGAAGTTCAGGATGATGTTATCACATGTAAGTTAATATAAAATGAGTTTCTGGCCAAGCTATGGGCTGTGCTTTCTATTTTCTGAAATGCGTGTGTTTCCGAGACGCACGCGCAAATAAGTCTCCTTCTAGGAGGCGCTGTTCGCCCCGCAAAGTGCACACGCTGTCGCCCCGTGGCCAATCGCAAATACCACTGCCTTAGAACAAAGTGAGCAATGATGTGCTATCTCTCCGAAAATGGCAATCGCTACGTCGCACTCCGCACGTGCATTCTTCGCCGAATGGCAGCAGTCCGAATGCTAACGCGTGTCCGGCGCGATTCCGAGCGAAAAGGCCAGCTCGCCGGGTCATTGCATCTCCCGTCGAATAGGGCGCCATTTCGCTCGCGTGGCGACATCGTCCACACAAAGCTTCTGTCGTAAAGCCTTGACTTTTCGTGGTGAGCGGCCGTGTCCACTTGAAGGCGGCGTCAAAGACAAAGCGTCCGTCATCGCCTGTGAAGACCAATCTCGCTCGCCCGTTAAACCCGCCCATCGGAGGTGTTTCAATCGAGCGCTTTGCTTCTCACGTCGTCTCGAATGATGTTTACGTTCTCTGGATCACCGACAAACCCCGCGCACCGCCTCCGTCTTTTTCACGCACAGATATGCTTTTTGTTTCCTGGCGCTGCATTTCACACTGGCTGAACTTTGTCTTCTTTCTCGTGGTTCTGTCCATCCCCGTTAGGCTGAGGTATTTGCGTGTGTCTTAGTCGTCAATCAATGACAACATTTGCCGAAGTCGCTATAGCAGTGCCAACACGCGCGTCAATAGCGAAAAGTAAGCATAACCTTTTGCTTATCGTGAGTTTAATCCTATCATTGGAGCGAGGCATGCGCGGCTCGAGCGCTCATTGGTACAACTTAATAAGCGGAGGCGCCACAGCTACGCCAAAGAATCCATCGAATAACAAACTAACTTATCGAAACTGCTGGAACGAAAGTGGCATCACTAAAGGCGACTCGCATTCAATCAAATGATGCTTTTAACCCGGCGATAAGCCGAGTTGACTGCCGGAGTATACACGAAACAAACCGAAGTAAACATTCGCAAAAGAATGGGGCATGAGTCCGTTGCAACAAAAAATCCGCAAATTACTCAGAACTTGTCAGTGGTGGTGAGATTCAAAAGGACTGACGTGCGACACTACGAGATAGTCATCTGTTTAAAAAAAAATCAAAACCCGTTTAGGAGTATGGGAGAGAGGAAAAACGAATAACATGTTCATAAAATTGGAGTCGTTTCAGGCTTAGTTACCAGTACAGATTTTGTTAATTGTTGGAAGAAGACACGGTTCAATTACACCACTAGAGCCCCGTATAGCGAATTACGCTATTTACGTGCACGCACACACGATCGCACAGATGAAAAGAGAGAGAGGTGTTGTAGCCCGGCTCGATGGTCTCGTATAGTTATGGTGCTGAACCGAAGGTCACGAGATCGAATCCCTGACATGGCGGCTAAATTTATATGGAGAGTAGATGCTTGAGGCCCGCGTATCGACTTTGTAGGTGCACGTGAATGAACACCAATTGATTCAAATTCAATACGTCTGAACTCAATACGTTGATAAGAAGGTCTCTATCACGCATAGATTGCAACCACGTCTGTAACGCTATCGGCCATTGAGACCCGTCAATTTCTAGAACTGTGAGAATGCACACGTGTCTTTGTAAACTTCTCCGACGTAAGAAACCTGGACTTCAATCGCTCGAACGGGAGTAAATTTTTCATGGCATGGTCATAATATTCAACGATGCACTATCATTCCAACAAAAGGAAAATCAGCTCACATGACCCTGGCATTGTTCTAGATAATTCACAATAGTGGCATAATAAAGGTAGTCGAAACTTTCTTGTGACACTTTTATCAATATACAGTCCAGGTTTTTTTTATGGGTAGACTATCGAGCATCTGGTTACGCACGTTGTTACAGTCACTGGCGAATGACGTCATGTTCATTACAGAGGCCTCGATACAGAGCATTGGGTAATTCGTATACTAATTTTTTATGTGTTGTAGGCTGACTTGAAACCATTAAGGACTGCCTTCGGGTCATTAACGTGACTCATAAATAAACAATTATCAATGACGTAATTAACAGCTGCAATTACCAGAATTTGTAGACATATGCACATAGCCGCATATCTTACCATAGTAAGTGACGCATAACTGAACGGGAAATAGCAAAAAAAATTCACTTCTATCAAAAACGTTACAGTTAC